>JANQDE010000013.1:549457-590875 GCA_037157785.1 Cephalotes varians | reverse complement strand
AGATAAAGTTTAAAAAGAATTTATATTGTCAACTTTATTTAATAACGTTCTAATAAACAACGAATGACGAAGTTACAATCTTTGAAATATTGTTCAGGATTATCGTTAAACATATGTCAAATTCAAATCCGCAGTTCGGTATATTTACTGTTTCGTGAGACGGAGAATTAATAAACGTTTGAAAAAATTATGTAAGATACTATCTTATTTATTAAGTTTCGAAGGACGAATAAATGAAGGAGAATGATTTTCGGAAAGAATAAATATGGACATAATATCACACATGCAGTTAAAAAAATTCTTCGGGATTTCAGACATTTGTATACAATAGCCAATTGCGTGATACAATGTATATTTATATTTTGTTATTAGAATGCATCCAAGTCTTATTCTTCATTTCATTTAAAGTGAATTTTAACTCCTTGGGTACAGATTTATTTGAAAAAATTCTTGCGAAATTTTGTCCTGTTTGAATGACGAATTAGACTCGTCCGTAACTTTTAGGCAAAACAAGTGCATGACGAGTCTTAGTCAAATGTATCCAAATGTATCCAAGAGGTTAATAAAAATTTAAATCGGAACGAATTTTTAAGATATTTGATATTAAAAATAATGAAAT
Organism: Cephalotes varians; assembly: GCA_037157785.1. NCBI lineage: Eukaryota > Metazoa > Arthropoda > Insecta > Hymenoptera > Formicidae > Cephalotes > Cephalotes varians. The sequence goes on along the minus strand of JANQDE010000013.1, from coordinate 590,256 downwards.
AAGAGTAAATAACATTTAATTAAATTTAATTAAATTAAATTCGAAGAAAAATCGGCTTGAAATTCTTACAAGATTTTATAATTTATCAATTGTGACTGATGGAATTTATTCGTCATACTGTTTAGAGTGACTACTGAATTTTATAATCAAATATTTTTTATTGTAATGCAATTTCTGTAAATATTTCAACAAAATATTTTAATATTAATATTAATTAAATGCTGATAGTAAGTCTAAAACTTTGTAATTTAAAAAAATGCTAGAAAATGGTACGTACTCCTTTTGATATTACGTATTTTCCTATGGTAACATCTGTCTGCATAGTTCTTAGATTACCATTGACGATAGGAATCAATCGTAAGGATTCTTTGACACATGCTTTAACATATGGTATACGTTTCAGGATGTCATGTGTAATAGGCATTGTTTTCTCCGGTAACACAGACATTACTTCTTCTCGCAGTTTTTCTTGTTTTTTCGGATTATTTGCTATATGATATAACATAGCGCCAGCCGCGTTGCTAGTCTATAAAAAATGTTATTTATTTTTACTTCTATTAATTAATATTAATCTTACTAGAAAATTTCTTATTTCTGTATAATGCAAATGTATATAAGCAATTGCATTATACATAATATTATATATCCACTATATCAGGAAACTACATATCCAGGAAAAAATAATTTATGTATAATTATATGAAATTATATACATTCATATACAATTATATATAAATATTTAACATACGATTATATATAATTATATATAAAATATATCCATATATGTATAACTTTTCCACGGGTATCTCTTAGAACAAATCGTAAAAAAATTATTATTCGTTATTTAATTTTTATTTTCTAGATTATTGTTATATACTGAAAAAATAATAATTTTGTTTATAAAAAATATAATTAGTGATTAAAATATGATCTAACAAAGCAAATTATTAAGATCGTTTTTATTATTCAAATATGTTGGGTTAAAATTCACGTATTTACCGTATCAATGTTCATAAGTGTATCCAATGCCATTATATGAGCTGTTTGTCTATCGACATTCAAGAGATTTTCCAGTATACAACGATCTTCTGAATTCGTCTTGTTCGTTTTTTTCATAAATTTCGTTTCAGCATACTCAATATATTTCTCGGAAATTCTGACAGACATTATAAATGTGTTATAAATATAAAATTATAACAATTATTACAAATTATTACAATTATAAAATATGAATACAATGAGAATCATGCTAGTTATGATAGACAACGGTAAATTGCATTTTATTATTACTGTCACATAAAATAAAATATGTGTAAGTAAAGTGCAAAAATAAAAGTGACAACAGAAATAAAATTTATTAGTTTTAGTTTGAAAAGTAAAAAATAATTAGAGCATGTGAGATAATACGTATTATATTATTTATATTTTATTATTATAGTATTATGTCATATTATATTATTGTATCATACATTATTATTATAAAGAGTAACATATTTGCATGTACTAAAATTTTGTGAGTATATCGCTACAACAGTATATGCTACAATGACACAAGACAAAAAACAAAGAATATAAGTTTTCTGAAATATAAGTGTAAGTATGGAATCATAAAAGTTTTGTGATATCAATTTTGAGATGCAATTTTGATTTAATAACAGGAGAATAAAAGAACTTGTAAAGTAGATTTTCTTATATTTCTCTTTTACGAGCATCTAAAAAACTGAAAATTTATTATGTCATTGTCATAGTAATAAATGACCGACATATGTTCCCTAATATAATAAAATATATTTCGATACTTACGCATGAAATGTATCCATCGCGTGAAACAACTTTTTGAGATTCCACATTTTGAATACTTTCGATAGAAATGACGTATTTTCCAAATGACAAATGAGTTTGGTTGTTTCTTGCATGCAATTAATCATTATTTGAGATTCCGAGTCGGTAAGATTAGACTTTAAGCACCCCAGTTTGCAATTTAATACAAATGAATATTTCGCTGTTAATTATATAACAGATTATCAATCGTGATGAGTGATAAAGTAATGGAATTGGTTTTCTAAACTTTAATTTCATAAATTGTTTCAATATTGTCTCTTACAAACGAGGTTTGTATATGTTTTTTAATGCTTTACTTTCAAAGAAAATTATAAAAAATATGGATATTAAATATTCTGTTACTTTTTTACATACTAACATTCACGTACTTACATTCTAAACTCCATTTGTTTAATTCATTTATAAAGTCATTTGGCAACTCTAGAGTTTTAGGATCTCTCAATTTTCGCATTTTATCAACGAATTCACTGGCTACTTCATAGAGCTGTTTAACATGCGTTTTGACTATATCTGGTCGCAACATGTACGGATTGACTTTTGATCGAAAATCGTGCCACGATTTCCCTTGACTGAAAAGTCATTTTTAGCAAAAAAGAAAATTATATATTGTATGCAATTCATGTAGTCTGATATTATTACAGATTAATAAGAGATATTAGTATAAGAAAAAAATACAGCAAAAGTATTTAAAAATAAAAAAAAATTGTTCGATATCAGTATGTGTTACGCGATATTAAACATATAGTTGTTCAACTACATTCTTTTTAATGATACTACTACTGACCTTACTATGAGACCGTACTCTCCGTTGAAGATGTCTTTTCTGCTCTTGCGATAATAAAGTAGAGGCTCCATAGCGATTCGCATTGGCCATTTGCCTTGCGACTGATACATATTCTTGCATAACTCTGGACAGAATAAAAAAATGCACGGTCGTTTCTTTATTGGGTTATCGAATTTGACGATATTACCATATTTGTCGCGCAACATCCGCAAAAGAGTCAGAACATTCACATTATGATATTCACCTGCATCATTTCATTATTATTTCATTATTATTATCAATATTCGATTTTTACATGTATGATGGTAAGAAGGATAAAGATCGTGAGTGAGAATAAAGTATATTTAAAGAATTAATACATTTTTATTTTCATAAATAATCTACATAAATAACTAACAATTTTATTTCTATTTTCTATTAAATATCTTTTGTTAAAACTAAAGGTTCTCATATGAAAAAAATGATAAATAAACAGAATTAAAGAGCAAACTATGAAATAGAAGTATTAATGTACATTTTATTTTTATTTTTATTTCAAAATGTGTCTTTTGAATAAAAAAGAATTCTATTCTGGCATTATTTGTCTAGGCTTTTTATTTTCATGTAATTGAAAGACATATTAAAATAAAAGTAGAAATAATATATACCGTTAAAAAAAAAGTCACATTAATACTTAGTATTATATTTATCTCAAATTTGCCTATAAATTAACATTATTAATAACAAATCTAAAGGTTTTTATTATTTATTACCTACATATGAATTTGCAATATATGTAACATCCGATCCAGCTTAAATTTTAGACATAAATTTGAATAACAATGATTTTAACTATAATGATTTCATTATCTCGGGCATAGATGAAACAACTCTCACCTATGTAAGGCATGAATCTAAACAAGTTGCCAATCAAAGGTAATCCTTTTGGACCAGGAATATCCGTAGTCGGCATCAAGTATTGTTCATTTCTTGTTTCATGATATTTCGTTAGATAAATTCTGTTCGATCTTGGGTGACAAAGTATTTTCAGTGGCGAATGGCGCACATCGTTGAGTCCACATCGAATAAAAACTCTGGTCCACATCATACTTAATTGGAATTCTTTTTTATCTTCTACAAAGTATCAATATTTACTTGTTCGATACACTGAAGAATTTTTGATTATTGATTTAAATATTCAATATGATTATCTGTAATGTTGACATTTTTATGGCAACGTATACGTCATTCAAATGAAATGTATAATTCGGAATATCTGTTTAAGCTAATAGAAAAATGTCACGAAATGTCACGAATTTGAGACACAAATGATTAATATCAAACATTTTCTATTATATACATGAAAAGTGATTGTGAGTGAAGATAAAAATTTTGTTCCTGCATAAGACATTAAACACGATAAAGAAAAACTTCTCCGCGGTTTATTTCTCAATAATAATATTAACCCTTTGTGCCTATAATACATTAAATTATTTTTCCTATTTCCATACAATAAAATAAAATAAATATGATCAATATATATTATTCAATTTATATTCATATTTTTATTTCAATTTATATATTATTCAATATATATTAATCGATTTGAAATAATGAGAAAAATTGAAACAATGCAAACAACAGGTAAACAACTTCGATTTAATATTTATTTAAAATTTTATATATCTTTTACCAGAGAGTGCTGAATTCTAATTAAACAAACGCGATACTCACAAATTCATGGAATAATTTTTAATAAAGTATTTTATAAAGAATATTGATGGGACACTATATAAGCTTAAACCCGCAAATATTGTTTTTTAGAAAATTGTTGCATGTTTTTAGATTTAACAATCAATTATAAAAATCAATTAACAGAATATCATAGAAAGAAGTACTTACCGTACTGGGATGTAAAATTATCCGTTCTCTCGCATTCGAAAATGTGCTATCGGAATTAAAAGAAAGTATAAGTATTACGCTCGAGTAACACTGCGTCAAAAATTAAAAAATACGAAAAAATTGAAAAAAATTGAATAATTTTAGTATATGTTTTTATTTTCTAGAATTCTTGACAAGTTCTTCCAATCGACAGATGTTTCTTTCGGCGTCAAACTTCCTGGTTCCTTGCGCACTAAATGAAAGCTAGCTTATGCTTGACGATTTGTTTTTGACCTTCATGATTTTAATATCTTGTTCTTAACGATCTTGATTCGTCGAGTCACAATAAATTGGTAAACATTTGAGGTCACAGAAATAAAATTATATTTAATAAAATGATATATAACATTATTATATATAAATAAAAGAACTTACTTTTCTTTGTGTTAACATGTTTTTGTAATTAAAAAATTCTATTCTCTATATTTCCTCTACGAGAAAAATTTTACTTTCATATTTTTTATTGGGTTGGGAAAAAAGTTTCTTTGTATTTTAATGCAAAACAAACTTTTTCTCCTATTTTAAATGAAGTTTATTAAACCAACTATACTGTTTTGTTCGACCACCTTCTGTCATTTTTTAGGTAAAATTATAATCAGAGAGAAATTTGAGAGCGGTCATCTCGGCCTTTTTCGTGGGACCATTGGAATCCTTTGTTACTCGTTACTATACATAATTTTAAATTTTATAAAGTAATGCATTATCTTAAAGAGTAATGATTCGTTACGTTTATTGATATTAAGATATGAGATTTTAGAATTATATTATGTAATATAATTATTTAATTAAATGTGCTAAGAGCTGTCATGGTGGGGGACTCACATCGGGTCCGTTCACGAAGACACTATTTGCGCTATCGCTATCATTCTATCTTTATCATTCATTAGATGCAAAACAAAGATAGAATCATGACAATAGCGCAAATAGCGTCTTCGTGAACGCACCCATCCACATCTGATTGGCAGTTTTTTGCACGGACTCGCACATCTATTTTTGAAGCTGTGATTTTTATCGGTAACATGCGGTACGGAGTACCATACACGCTAAAATGGAACTTGATGCGCTGGTGTACGGGAATTCTGATGGTCTCACGAAAAAGGCTGGAATGACCGCTTTCAAGTTTCTCTCCATTAAGGCAATGCTAGCATCGTCTGTTTATCGATAGAACATAATAATTTTTTTAACAAACTTTCTAAGTTATGCTTTTACAGATTCGAAAATCTTTTTTCAGAATTAAAGCATATATATTAATACGTGTGTGAAATGTGAAATTTATGTCGAGAACGAAAACAAAATTATAAATTAGATATTTATTATTCCAATTTTTAGTTCAAATATAGCGTCTCGAGCTATCAACAATGGCTGCGTTCAGAGAAAGTAGCTTAGTAAGCGCTTTGCGCTGATTGGATTACATTTTTAGATCTAGAGGAATAGTCCTATCTCAATTTAGATCTAAAAGTATAATCCAATCAGCACAAACCGCTTACTAAGTTGCTTTTTCTGCTGAACGCAGCCAATATGTGCTTCATATAGAAACTGTGCAACCTGTAACCACGAAATTGGAGCTTCCAGACACGAATATTATACAAACAAACAGCATTTGTTACAATTAGACTTTGACACGTAACTAATACGAGAATATTCTATGAAAATTTGTGCGAATGTGTGTGCGCGATATCGATAGAGCAATACAAAGCGTGTTTTCTTTGTCATTTTTAATGTTGATAATCTATAGGAATGTTCTTGCTTACACTTCGTACACTAAGGGTATGTTCAGGGAGACGATATTAGCGTTATTGCTTTCATTCTTTATTATTCGACATAAAACAAAGATAAAATGATAACAGTAGCGCTAAAGACCAAGACACACAAAAAACTTAAGTCGTCAAACGTAAGCAGTAAGGAAATCAACAGTTTTGATTTGCTATCGCTTACGTTTCGCCTTAAATTCTTGACTGTGATTGGTTGATTCGCTTATTGCTTAAGTTTTACTGCATGAGCTTTTTGTGTGCCACGGTCTAATAGCGTCTCCCTGAGCACACCTTAAGTGCAAGCAAGAAGAACATTCTTCTTGTCATTTCATTTTTAGTTCTGAATTAGACATGTCTGTACTACCGACATCGTTTGAGTTCGGTCATCTGACTGGGAGGGTCCCGTTAGCATACATTCCGATAGCACACATCCACTCACATCACCCAGTGCTTAGATTTTTTCCACCGGACCACCAATCAAAAAATTTTATATTAAATTAACCAATCGGCGGTGTGGGCTATCGGAGCTCACCCGTCTGGTTAGCATCTCCTTAATATTAAGGAGATTTATGCGATCCTAACCATCTACCGAAAGAATACAAAGAAACTTTTTCTCCAATTAAATATTAATATTTCTTTTAATATAATAATTTTATTTATGTGGCATTTATTTATATGTATTGTCTTTTATATTTAGTAATCTTTTTTATAAAATTATCGATTTAAAGAATCGATTAACATATTCCGGAAAAAATTATATATGTATTAGGTTGGAACAAACGTTTGTAGCGTTTTTAACTCTAAAATTTCTATATTTTAAAAATTTCTATATTTTACAAAATTAGTATGACACCAATTGATAGAGCAAAGTTTCAGCTTTCAGAATCTGTTTTACAAATTTCGGTACGATGATTTTTAATGGAATTATGAGCAATCAAAGTCAGAATCTCTGTTTCACTTAACTTATGAATAACTTAAAAACAAAAAATCGTAGGGACATTTGTAAAAATGGATTTCGTAGGAAAAGTTTCAAGCTTTCAATAGATAGTCAAAAATTTTCTCAAATATTTAATTTGGGCACGTTACAAACTAACAAAGTGCGAAGAAAATTTTCCATCTTTTTCAGCTCTTTGATAATTTTCTATGTAAAAATTATCAAATATAAACTAAAAAAATATGATAAGCTTTTGAAAGTAGAGATTTCAAGATTTAAAATTCTTTTTTTTTAATTTAAATTTCATTCATTTTTGACGAAAATATTGTACATACAATTTTAAGCTAAAAATTTTGTTGTTCGTAGTTTTGACCTTGATAGCAATTGACTAAATTATTATTCCGCTGTTATATAAAAATATACACATATTGTTAAATTTGTAACACACTCGCATACATACGCACGCGCGCGCGTACTCGCATATATGGGAACGTCACTTCCCAAACATACGTAACGCATTATCATTACTATTACTTTTTATAAAAAGTAATTCGTTATTGTTATTCATTATTAATTTTAAATTTTAAAAAGTAATGCATTATCTTAAAGAATAACGATTCACTGAAGTTTTTAATGCTAAGATATCAAATTTTAAAATTATATTATGTAATATAATTACTTAATTAAATGTAATATTCAATATCAGAACTTAAAACTCTAAACTAGTATAGCACAACTTTCTTTATATTAAACTTATTTAATATGTGTTCTTGCTTGGTTGGAAACTTGGTTAATTAAACATGTTTTATTAATTCAATCATGATTGTTCTTTCCGTGATACTGTAGCAATGCTTGCAGGCATTATGTGATCCTTGTTTAACAATAAGTACTGAAATGACTCCAAAAGCTTAGCGAGTATCAAATGGAACGCGGCCTACGGGTACAATTGTATACTACGAACATTTTCACGTATTCGTAATAAAATATTGAAATATTTGAAAAAACTGGCAATCGCTAGCATTAGTAACATTTTTATTGATTGAATTAAGATTGCGAAAAATTTCATATATAAAACAGTGAATTCTAGAAAAATTTGAAATAATCTACAAATCGATGAGCTTCAATTGCAACGGTGATTTCACTTCGTTTGTAATTAGGGTCTTGTATTCGAGGGGCCCATGATGCCATTCCATCCGAAAATTTCGTATGACCTGTACATAAAACAAACATTTTTACATACTATGTTCTTTTACAGTTCTTTTGCAGTTTACAATGTACAAAATAACGATAATAATTTAGATAATGATACGAGCAATGTTTTCGCGATTGTTTTGCATAAAAATTATCTTGAAAATTAAGAATTAATTTAAATATGATTTTTCAACTTATGAATTCCACTCGGAAAAACGGCTATTAAATTCTGTGTACAGAGAATATTTATTAAAAAATTAATTATTTAACACAGAAAGAGTATTTTAAAACAAATATTTCAAAAAAAGAGCGTAAGGGAGGTGCTAAAGAACAAAAATAAATATGTAATCCAATTAATATTCATTATATTGTCATTTACACGTAATAAGCAGGATATACGTAAAATTGAGTTTCGAATATTTACAATATAAAAGACATTGGCATACGGTAACAATGCGCGATTATTTAGTTTTTTGAGAATTCATAATTATTAAGATGTTATTTGATGTTAAAAATTATAAAATAATAAAAAGTAATAAATAATAAAAAATAAAAATTTACAAACTTTCAAGAGTAACATCTCGAGCTCTATCTCAACGAATCTTTTTCCAATACAGAAACGAACACCGAAACCAAAAGGCATGTATGCAAAGGGATGTAAACTTTTGTATAATGGAAACTCGATACTATCTCGCATCCATCTCTCGGGAATAAACTCCTCTGGTTGCTTAAAATACATAGGATCCAAGGATATCACTGCGTGACAAGCTACAACGTCTGTCTGATAACACGAAAGAATGATACCTAACAAAATTTGGTTACGACGAATTTTGTGGATAAATATACCGAACAGGCGATCATCTATGTGCAAATATGCAAACAATGTGATRCTTACGGTAGATAAAGTTTAAAAAGAATTTATATTGTCAACTTTATTTAATAACGTTCTAATAAACAACGAATGACGAAGTTACAATCTTTGAAATATTGTTCGGGATTATCGTTAAACATATATCAAAATCAAATCCGCAATTCGATATATTTACTGTTTCGTGAGACAGAGAATTAATAAACGATTGAAAAAATTATGTAAGATACTATCTTATTTATTAAGTTTCGAAGGAATGAAAGAGAATGATTTTCGGTAAAGAATAAATACGGACATAATATCCCACACGCAGTTGTTAAGAAAATTTTGGGGATTTCAGCAATTTTGTATACAATAGCCATCTGCGTGACATAATGTCTATATTTTGTTACGCATTCAAAATTTATTCTACATATGATTTAAAGTGAACTTTAATAGAAATTTAAGTGGAACAAATTTTTAAGGTACTCAAGTGTAAATTATGAAATAAGAGTAGATAACATTAAATTAAATTAAATTAAATTTGGTAGAAAAATTGGCTTGAAATTCTTTAAAGATTTTATAATTTATCATTTGTGATTCGTGAAATTTATTCGTCATACTATTTAGAGTGACTACTGAATTCTATAATCAAATATTTTTTAATGTATTTTCAATTACTGTAAACATTTCGAAAAAAATATTTTAATATTAGCATTAATTAAATGTTGATATTAAATTTGAAGTTCTGAACTCAAAAAAATATTAGAAAAACGTACTCCTTTTGGTATCATATATCCTCCTATGGAAACATCTGTTTGCATAGTTCTTATAGTGCCATTTGCGATAGGAAACAATCGCAAGGATTCTTTGACACATGCTTTAACATATGGTATATGTTTCAGGATGTCATGTGTAATAGGCATTGTTTTATCGGGTAACACAGACATTACTTCTTCTCGCAGTTTTTCTTGTTTTTTCGGATTATTTGCTATATGATATAACAAAGCGCCAGCCGCGTTGCTAGTCTATAAAAAATGGAATTTATTCTTCCTTTTATTAATTAATATTAATCTTACTAGAAGATTTCTGAATTCTGTATAAAGCTAATATACATAAGCAATTGTATTATACATGATATTGTATATCTATGTATAGCCACTGTATATACCAGGAAAAAAATGTTTCATATATAATTATATGAAATTATATGTATTATGTATATAAAATTATATACAATTATATACAATTATATATAATTATATATAAAATATGTCCATACATGTATAATTTTTCCCCGGGTGTCGCTTAGAACAAATCATGAAAAAATTATTATTCATTATTTAATTTTTATTTTCTAGATTATTGTTATGTACTAAAAAAATAATAATTTTATTTATAAAAAATATAATTAATGATTAAAATATGATCTAACAAAGCAAATTGTTAAAATCGTTTTTATTATTCATAAATGTTGGGTTAAAATTCATATTTGTATTTACCGTATCGATGTTCATAAGTATATCAGATGCCATTATATGAGCTGTTTGTCTATCGACATACAAGAGATTTTCCAATACACAACGATCTTCTGAATTCGTCTTGTTCGTTTTTTTCATAAATTTCGTTTCAGCATACTCAATATATTTCCCGGTAATTCTGACAGAAATTATAAATATAAAATTTTAAAAATTATTACAAATTATTACAAATTGTTACAATTATAAAATATAAATATTACGAGAATAATGCTAGTTATGATAGATAATGGTAAATTGCATTTTGAATTTTATTATTACTGACACATAAAATAAAATATGTATAAATAAAGTGCAAAAATAAAAGTGACAATAGAAATAAAATTTAATAGTTTTAGTTTGATAAGTAAAAAATAATTAGAACATGTGAAATAATATGTATTATATTATTTATATTTTATTATAGTATTATATCATATTATATTATGTATCATACATTATTATTATTATTAAGAATAACATATTTGCATGTTTACTAAAATTTTGAGAGTATATCGCTCATATGCTACAACAATGACACAACACAAAAAACGAAGAATATAAGTTTTCTAAAATATAAGTTTAAGTATATAGAATCATAAAAATTTTGCGATGTTAATTTTGCGATTTTAATTTAACAACAGGAGAATAAAAGTACTTTTAAAGTACATATTTTTATATTCCTTTTTTGCAAGCATCTAAAAAACTGAAAATTTATTATATCATTGTTATAGTAAATGACCGATATATTCCTTGATGTAGTCAAATATATTTCGATATTTACGCATGAAATGTATCCATCGCGCGAAACAGCTTTTTGAGATTCCGCATTTTGATTACTTTCCATACAAATGACGTATTTTCCAAACGACAAAAGAGTTTGGTCATATCGCGCATGCAATTAAGCATTATTTGTGGTTCCGAGTCGGTAAGATTAGGTTTTAAGTACCCCGGTTTGCAATTTAATACGAATGAACATTTAGCTGTTAATTATATAACAGTTTATATATCAATCATGAATGAGTCCATTATAAAAATGCAGTAATGCAATTGTTTTTTAAATTATAGTTTCATCAATTGTTTCAATATTGTTACAAATGAGATTTGTATATATCACTTTTTTAGTGCTTTACTTTCGAAGAAAATTATAAAATATGAATATCAAATGTCCTGCTACTCTTTTATATACTTACATTCACATACTTACATTCTAAATCCCATTTGTTTAATTCATTTATAAAGTCATTTGGCAACTCTAGGGTTTTAGGATCTCTCAATTTTCGCATTTTATCTACGAATTCGCTGGTTACTTCATAGATCTGTTTGACATGCGTTTTGACTATATCTGGTCGCAACATGTACGGATTGACTTTTGATCGAAAATTATACCACGATTTTCCTTGACTGAAAAGTCATTTTTAACAAGAAAGAAAATGATATATTGTATGCAATTTATGTAGTCTGTTATTATTACAGATTAATAAGAGATATTAGTATAACAAAAAATACAGCAAAAGTATTTAAAAATAAAAAAAATTGTTCGATATCTGTATGTGTTACGCGATATTAAACATATAGTTAATTATTCTTTTTAATGATACTACTACTGACCTTGCTATGAGACCGTACTCTCCGTTGAAGATGTCTTTTCTGCTCTTGCGATAATAAAGCAGGGGTTCCACAGCGATTCGCATTGGCCATTTGCCTTGCGACTGATACATATTCTTGCATAACTCTGGACAGAATAAAAAGATGGACGATCGTTCTTTTGTTGGACTATCGAATTTCACGATGTTACCATATTTATCGCGCAACATCCGAAAAAGCGTCAGAGTATTCACATTGTGATATTCACCTGCCTCATTTGTATCGATATTCGATTTTTAAATGTATGTTGGCAAAAAGGATCAAGATCGAGAATGAGAAAAAATATATTTAAATAATTAATACATTTTTGTTTTCATAAATGCTCTACATAAATGATTAACTATTTTAATTCTACTTTCTATTAAATATCTTTTGTTAAAAATAAACTCTCTCATATGAAAAAAATATTAGATAAACAGAATTAATAAGAAAACTATAAAATAGAGGTATTAATGTATATTTTATTTTTATTTTTATTTCAAAATGTGTCTTTTGAATAAAAAAGAATTCTATTCTGGCATTATTTGTCTAGGCTTTTTATTTTCATGTAATTGAAAGACATATTAAAATAAAAGTAGAAATAATATATACCAAAAAAAAGTCACATTAATACTCAGTATGATATTTACCTCAAATTTGCCTATTAATTAATTTAACATTGTTAATAACAAATCTAAAAGTTTTTATTATTTATTACATGTGAATTTACAATATATGCAACATCCAGTTTAAATTTCAGATATAAATTTGAATAACAATGATTTTAACTATAATGATTTTATTATTTCGGGCATAGATGAAACAACTCTCACCTATGTAAGGCATGAATCTAAACAAGTTGCCAATCAAAGGTAATCCTTTTGGACCAGGAATATCCGTAGTCGGCATCAAGTATTGTTCATTTCTTGTTTCATGATATTTCGTTAGATAAATTCTGTTCGATCTTGGGTGACAAAGTATTTTCAATGGCGAATGGCGCACATCGTTAAGTCCACAGGGAATAAAAATTCTGGTCCACATCATACTTAATTGGAATTCTTTATTATCTTCTACAAATCTTCTATATTCACTTGTTCGATAACACTGAAGAATTTTTGATTATTGACTCAAATATTCAATGTGATTATCTATAATGTTGACACTTTTATGGCTACATCATTCAAATGAAATGTATAATTTGCAATATCTGTTTAAGCTAATGGAAAAATGTCACGAATTGTCACGAATATGAGTCACAAATGATTAATATCACAATTTTCTATTATGTACGTGAAAAGTGATGGCAAGATAAAAATTTTGTTCCTGCATAAAACATTGAAACACGAGATAAAGAAAATTTCTCCGCTTTATTTCTTAATAATAATATTAACCCTTCGTGCCTATGATACTTTAAATTATTTTTCCTATTTCCATACAATAAAATAAAATAAATATGATCAATATTTTATTCAATTTACATTTTCATATTAATCGATTTGAAAAAATGCGAAAAATTGAAATGATGCAAACAATAGGTAAACAACATCGATTTAATATTTACTTAAAATTTTTATATCTTTTACCAGAGAGTGCTCAATTCTAATTAAACAAACGCGATACTCACAAATTCATGGAATAATTTTTAATAAAGTATTTTATAAAGAATATTGATAAGACACTATATAAGCATAAATCCGCAAATATTGTTTTTTTAGGAAATTGTTGCATGTTTTTAGATTTAACAATCAATTATAAGAATTATAAGAAATTAACAGAATATCATAGAAAGAAGTACTTACCGTATTGGAATGTAAAATTATCCGTTCTCTCGCATTCGAAAATGTGCTATCGGAATTAAAAGAAAGTATAAGTATTACGCTCGAGTAACACTGCGTCAAAAATTAAAAAATACGAAAAAATTGAAAAAAATTGAATAATTTTAGTATATGTTTTTATTTTCTAGAATTCTTGACAAGTTCTTCCAATCGACAGATGTTTCTTTCGGCGTCAAACTTCCTGGTTCCTTACGCACTAAATGAAAGCTAGCTTATTTTTGACGATTTGTTTTTGACCTTTATGATTTTAATATCTTGTTCTTGACGATCTTGATTCGTCGAGTCACAATAAATTGGTAAACATTTGAGGTCACAGAAATAAAGTTATATTTAATAAAATTATATATAACATTATTATATATAAATAAAAGACTTACTTTTCTTTGTGTGAATATGTTTTTGTAATTAAAAAATTTTATTGTCTATATTTTCTCTAGAAAGAGAAAAATTTAACTTTCATATTTTCTATTGGGTTGGGAAAAAGTTTCTTCGTATTTTAATGCAAGTAAAACAAGCTTTTTTTCCTATTTTAAATGATGTTTATTAAGTCAACTATATGCCGTTTTGTTCGACCATCTTCTGCCATTTTTGAGATAAAATCATAATCAGAAAGAAATCTAAGAGTGGCCATCTTAGCCTTTTTAAGACCATTTCGGAATCCCTTATTACTCATTATTATACATAATTTTAAATTTTATAAAGTAATGCATTATTTTAAAGGATAATGATTCATTACGTTTCTTAATGTTAAGATATGAGATTTTAAAATTATATTCTATAATATAATTACTTTTTTAGTATAATTATAATTAAATGTAATTTTCAATATCAGAACTTAAAACTCTAAACTAATCTCTATAAAGCACAATCTTCTTTATTAAACTTATTTAATATGTCTTTTTGCTTGGTTGGAAAACTTGGTTAATTGAACATGTCTTATTAATTTAATCATGATTGATCTTTTCGTGGTACTGTACGTACTGTAACAATGCTCGCGGGCATTATTTGATCCTTGTTTAACAAGGACAGAAATGACTCCAAGAGCTTTGCGAGTGTCAAATGGAACGCAGCCAGAGGTACAATTGTATATTACGCACATTTTCACATATTCGTAATAAAATATTGAAATATTTGAAAAAAACTGGCAATCGCTAGCAGTAGTAACATTTTTACAAGATTATGATGAATTCCACATGTAAAACGGTGAATTCTAGAAAAATATGAAATAATCTACAAATCGATGAGCTTCAATTGCAACGGTGATTTCACTACGTTTGTAATTAGAGTCTCGTATTCGAGAGGTCCATGATGCCATTCAATCCGGAAATTTCGTATGACCTGTACATAAAACAAACACATTTTTACATATTATATTCTTTTACAATTCTTTTGCAGTTTACAATGTACAAAAACAACGACAATAATTTAGATAATAATACGAGCAATGTTTTCGCGATTGTTCTGCATGAAAATTATCTTGAAAATTAATGATTAATTTAAATATGATTTTTCAGCTTGTGAATTCCACTTGGAAAAGTGGCTATTAAATTCTGTGTACAAAGAATATTTTATTAAAAAATTAATTATTAGACAGAAAGAGTATTATAAAACAAATATTTCAAAAAAGGAGCATAAGGGAGGTGCTAAAAAACAAAAATAAATATATAACCCAATTAATATTCATTATATTGTCACTTACATGTAATAAGCAGGATATAAAATTGAAATTCGAATATTTACGATATAGAAGAAACTGGCATACGGTAACAATTTGCGTGATTATTTAGTTTTTTGAGGATTCATAATTATTAAGATGTTATTTGATATTAAAAATTATAAAATAATAAAAAATAAAAATTTACGAACATTCGAGAGTAACATCTCGAGCTCTATCTCAACCAATCTTTGTCCAATACAGGATCGAACACAGTAACCAAAAGGCATGTATGCAAAGGGATGTAAACTTTTGTATAATGGAAACTCGGGACTATCTCGCATCCATCTCTCGGGAATAAACTCCTCTGGTTGCAGAAAATACATGGGATCCATCGATATCACTGCGTGACAAGCTAAAACGTCTGTCTGATAACACGAAAGATACCTAATGATACCTAATAAAATTTGCTTGCAATATTATGTAGATAAATATACGAACAAACGATCGCCTCTGTGCAAATGTGCAAACAATATGGTATTTATGCTAGATAAAGTTTAAATAGAATTTATATTGTCAACTTCATTTAGTAATAACGTTTTAATAATTAACGAATGATGAAGTTACAATCTTTGAAATATTGTTCAGGATTATCGTTAAACATATGTCAAAATAAAATCCACAGTTCGATATATTTACTGTTTTGTGAGACAAAGAATTAGTAAACGATTGAAAAAAAAAATGTAAGTGACTATCTTATTTATTAAGTTTCGAAAGACGAATAAATAAAAGATAAGGATTTTTTATAAGGAATAAATATGGACATAATATCACACACGCAGTTGTCAAGAAAATTCTTCGAGATTTCAGAAATTTTGTATACAATAGTCAACTGTGTAACACAATGTCTTTCTACATTTTGTTACGCATGCAAATTTGATTTTATATTTGATTTAAAGTGAACTTTAATAGAAATTTAAGTTGGAACAAATTTTTAAGATACCTGATAGTAAAAATTATGAAATAAGAGGATAACTTAAAATTAAATTAAATTAAATTAAATTAAATTAAATTAAATTTAGTAAAAAAATCAGCTTGAAATTCTTTAAAGATTTTATAATTTATCAGTTGGGACTCATGGAATTTATTCGTTATACTGTTTAGAGTGACTACTGAATTTTATAATCAAATATTTTTTAATGTATTTTTAATTTTTGTAAATATTTCAACAAAAAAAAAATATTTTAATATTTATAATACTATTAATTAAATGCTGATATTAAATCTAAAGCTTTGTAGTTTAAAAAAATGCTAGAATATGGTACGTACTCCTTTTGATATCACATATCTTCCTATGGTAACATCTGTCTGCATAGTTCTTAGATTAGCATTGAAGATAGGAAACAATCGCAAGGATTCTTTGACACATGCTTTAACGTATGGTATACGTTTCAGGATGTCATGTGTAATAGGCATTGTTTTATCGGGTAACACAAACATTACTTCTTCTCGCAGTTTTTCTTGTTTTTTCAGATTATTTGCTATATGATATAACAAAGCGCCAGCCGCGTTGCTAGTCTATAAAAAATGTTATTTATTCTTAATTCTGTTAATTAATATTAATCTTACTACAAGATATCTTAATTCTGTATAATTTAATACAAATATATATAAACAATTGTATCATGTCTTTATATACCCGGGAAAAAATGTTTCATGTTTAATTATATGAAATTACATAAAATTATATACAATTATATATAATTATGTACAATTATTGACACATTTACTATACAATTATATATAATTACATATAAAATGTGTCCATATATGTATAATTTTTCCCAGGTATCGCTTAGAACAAATCGTGAAAAAATTATTATTCATTATTTTATTTTTATTTTTTAGATTATTGTTATGTACTGAAAAAAATAATAATTTTATTTATAAAAAATAATGGTTAATTTATGATCTAACAAAACAAATTATTAAGATTGTTTTTATTATTCATAGATGTTGGGTTAAAATTCATGTATTTACCGTATCGATGTTCATAAGTGTATCCAATGCCATTATATGAGCTGTTTGTCTATCGACATAAAAGAGATTTTCCAGTACACAACGATCTTCTGAATTCGTCTCGTTTGTTTTTTTCATAAATTTCGTTTCAGCATACTCAATATATTTGCCGGAAATTCTGAGAGAAATTATAAATATGTTATAAATACAAAATTATAAGAATTATTGCAAATTATTACAATTATAAAATATGAATACTACGAGAAAAATGCTAGTTATGATAGATAATGATAAATTGCATTTTGAAATTTATTATTTATTATTATTGATATTGATTATATAAATTTATTATTATTGACACGTAAAATAAAATATATGTAAATAAAGTGCAAAAATAAAAGTGACAGTAGAAATAAAATTTATTAGTTTTAGTTTGAAAAGTAAAAAAATAAATAATTATAGTATAACATAATATCTATTATTCTATTTATATTTTATTATAGTAATATATTATTTTGTCATACATTATTATTATTAAGAGTAACATATTTGCATATTTACTAAAATTTTGCGAGTATATCATCATATGTTACAACAATGACACGACACAAAAACGAAGAATATAAGTTTTTCAAAATATGAGTTTAAGTGTATCGAATCAAAAAAATTGTGCAATATTAATTTTGAAATGCAATTTTAATTTAATGACAGAAGAATAAATTTAAAGTACATCTTTTTATATTTCTTTTTTCCAAGCATCTGAAAAACTGAGAGTTTATTATGTCATTGTTATAGTAAGAGATCGATATTCTTTGATGTCAAATATATTTCGATACTTACGCATGAAATGTATCCATCGCGCGAAACAGCTTTTTAAGATTCCGCATTTTGATTACTTTCCATAGAAATGACGTATTTTCCAAACGACAAAAGAGTTTAGTCATTTCCCGCATGCAATTAATCATTATTTGTGGTTCCGAGTCGGTAAGATTAGTCTTTAAGTACCCCGGTTTGCAATTTAATACGAATGAACATTTCGCTGTTAATTATATAACAGTTTATATATCAATCATGAATGAGTCCATTATAAAAATGCAGTAATGCAATTGTTTTTTAAATTATAGTTTCATCAATTGTTTCAATATTGTTACAAATGAGATTTGTATATATCACTTTTTTAGTGCTTTACTTTCGAAGAAAATTATAAAATATGAATATCAAATGTCTTGCTACTCTTTTACATACTTACATTCACATACTTACATTCTAAACTCCATTTGTTTAATTCATTTATAAAGTCATTTGGCAACTCTAGGGTTTTAGGATCTCGCAACTTTCGCATTTTACCCACGAATTCGCTGGCTACTTCATAGATCTGTTTGACATGCGTTTTGACTATATCTGGTCGCAACATGTACGGACTGACTTTTGATCGAAAATTTTGCCACGATTTTCCTTGACTGAAAAGTCATTTTTAGCAAGAAAAAAAAGATAGATTGTATGCAATTTATATTGTCTGAAATTATTACAGATTGATAAAAGATATTAGTAAAAAAAAAAATATAGGAAAAATATTTAAAAAAATTGTTCGATATCAATATGTGTTACGCGATATTAAACATATAAAAGTTTGACTATATCTTTCTCTTTCCAATGATACTGACCTTGTTACGAGACCGTACTCTCCATTGAAGATGTCTTTTCTGCTCTTGCGATAATAAAGCAGGGGCTCCACAGTGATTCGCATTGGCAATTTGCCTTGCGACTGATACATATTCTTGCATAACTCTGGACAGAATAAAAAGATGCGCGATCGTTCCTTTGTCGGACTGTCGAATTTGACGATATTACCATATTTATCGCGCAACATCCGCAAAAGCGTCAGAGTATTCACATTATGATATTCACCTGCATCATTTATATCAATATTTGATTTTTACATGTATGATGGTAAGAAGGATAAAGATCGTAAGTGAGAAAAAATATATTTAAATAATTAATACATTTTTGTTTTCATAAATGATCTACATAAATGACTAATAATTTTAATTCTACTTTCTATTAAATATCTTTTGTTAACAATAAGGGCTGTCATATGAAAAAAAATGTTAGATAAATAGAATTAATAAGCAAACTATAAAATAGAGGAACTATAAAATATTAATGTATATTTTATTTTTATTTTTATTTCAAAATGTCTTTTAAATAGAAAAAAATTCTATTTTGGCATTATTTGTCTAGACTTTTTATTTTCATGTAATTGAAGGACATATTAAAATAAAAGCGGAAATGATATACGCCGTTAAAAAAAAAATGTCACATTAACACTTAATATTAAATTTACCTCAAATTTGCCTATTAATTAACAATATTAATAACAAATCTGAATGTTTTTATCATTTATTACTTACATATGAAATTGCAATATATGCAACATCCGATCCATCTTAAATTTCAGATGTAAATTTGAATAACAATGATTTTAACGATAATGATTTCATTATCTCGGGCATAGATGAAACAACTCTCACCTATGTAAGGCATGAATCTAAACAAGTTGCCAATCAAAGGTAATCCTTTTGGACCAGGAATATCTGTAGTCGGCATCAAGTATTGTTCATTTCTTGTTTCATGATATTTCGTTAGATAAATTCTGATCGATGTTGGGTGACCTTGCATTTTCAATGGCGAATGCCGTACATTGTTGACTCCATGTTGAATAAAAACTCTGGTCCACATCATACTTAATTGGAATTCTTTTTATATCTTCTACAAAATATCAATACTTACATGTTCGATAACACTGAAGAACTTTTGATTATTGACTCAAATATTCAATATGATTATGTATAACTGACTATTATCTATAATTGACACTTTTATGGTAACGTATACATTATTCCATTGAAATGCATAATTCGTAATAGCTGTTGAAGCTGTGGAAAAACATCGCGAAATGTCAATGAATTTGAGATACAAATAATTAATATCAAACATTTTCTATTATATACCTTATAAAAAGTGATGGCCAGATAAAAATTTTATTATTGCATAAGACATTGAAACACGATAAAGGAAAACTTCTCCGCGGCTTATTTCTCAGTGATATACATTATACATATAACATGTAACATTAACCCTTTGTGCCTATATAATACATTAAATTATTTTTTCTATTTCCATACAGTAAAATAAAATAAATATAATCAATATATATTATTCAGTGTACATTTTTTACATTAATCGATTTGAAATAATGCGAAAAGTTGAACGATGCAAAAATAGATAAACAACTTCGATTTAATATTCACTTAAAATTTTATATATCTTTTACCATAGAGTGCTCAATTCTAATTAAACATACGCGGTACTCACAAATTCATGGAATAATTTTTAACAAAGTATTTTATAAAGAATATTAATAAGGTACTATATAAGCATAAATCCGCAAATATTGTTTTTTAGGAAATTGTTGCATGTATTCAGATTTAACAATCAATTATTACAATCAATTAACGTAATGTTATAGAAAAGAAGTACTGCCTACCGTACCTGTAAAATTATCCGTTCGCTCGTACTCGAAAATGTGCTATTGGAATTAAAAGAAAGTATATGTATTACACTCGAGTAATACTGCGTCAAAAATAAAAAAACGAAAAAAACTGAAAAAATTGAATAATTTTAATATATCTTTTTATTTTCTATAATTTCTTGACAGGTCTTCCAATCGACAGATGTTTCTTTCGACGTCAAACTTTCTGGTTCCTTGCGCTCTAAATGAAAGTTAGTTTATGTTTGACGATTTGTTTTTGATTTTCATGATTTTAATGACTGATTCTTAACGATCTTGGTTCATCAAGTCAATAAATTGATATAAACACAATAAACATTTGATAGGTCACAGAAATAAAATTATATTTAATAAAATTAGATAACATTGTTATATATAAATTAAAGAACTTATTTTTCTTTGTGTGAACATGTTTTTGTAATTAAAAGATTTTATTCTCTATAATTCCTCTACGAGAAAAATTTTACTTTCATATTTTCTATTGAGTTGGGGAAGAAGTTTCTTCGTATTTTAAGGCAAAAGTGAAACAGTTTTTTTCTTATTTTAAGTTTATTAAAGTAGTATTGAAGTTATTAAATTATTAGTTCTTATTTGAAGTTTATTGAACCAAATATATGCCGTTTTGTTCGACCACCTTTTGCCATTTTTTATATACAATAAAATCATAATCAGAAAGAAATCTGAAAGCGATCATCCTGGCCTTTTTCGTGGGACATCAGAATCCCCTTTCCCCCCGTACACCAGCGCACCAAGTTCTACTTTAACGTGTACGGCACTATGTAGCACATATTGCTGATAAAATTATAGCATCGAAAATGGATGTGGTGCGAAGAATATCACAAGTCCGTGCTAAGAGTTGTCATAGGGATTTACATCTGCTTGGTAGTTCTTAGTGTAGTACCATACACGCTAAAATGAAACTTGGTGCGCTAGTGTACGGGAATTCTAACGGTCCCATGAAAAAGGTTGAGATGGCCATTCTCAGATTTCTCTCAGTTAACTTCAATATACGACGTGTTTTTTGGTACCTTAATTGTCCGATGGATCGTTTTTGTTTTAGGCCTTTTAAAAATGTTAAACATGTTTTAAAAAATCGGAAAAAATTCGTGTATACATTTTAAACATTCTATTTTAAGAAACCATCGTTAAATTTAGGAAAAAATAAATTTTAAAAATTTTTTTAGCAAATATAACAAAGAAACCAAAAAAAACAAGAAATTTTCAAAAAATTCTAAAGTAGATAAAAAACTCTGAAAAAAAAGAATGGTTTCTTAAAGAAAAAGAGATGTACTTTAAGAAAAAAAAATAGTACAATAGCGTCAGATTAAAATAGAATACCTATTTTGTAATTTGAAAATGAGATTATATTTTTAAATATAATAATATTTTTAAATGTAATAAAACGGAGAAAAATATACATAAAGAAAAAAAAAGTTTTGGGTACAGTTCCGAAAGCGACAACCCTCCGATTTTATTATCGATTAGTATATTACTGTATTTTGGTGCGCTGATTATGAATATGATGAATATGATAATAATAATCGCCGACAAGGCCATTTTCAAGGTTAAAACTTCAAAAAACTCAAAAATTTTCATTTTTTAAATATTAAATATTTTAATAAATATTGACGTAAGAAAGAAATACTTCAAATAAAAGTTGTTGCTTTTGAGAAAATACATCTTCTGTGTTCTATGCAATTTTTGTATAGAATCAATATTTTTTGAAAAAAAATGAGATAATTGGAAATAACTAGTTTAACCTGTTTTTTCGTTCTCAGTCGAATCCGGAATCAACGATAAGGGCGTGATAAAAGGGTTTGCAACTTTCCACACAAAGCGAGGTTCCACGCAAACCTATGTGTCTAGTGTTTGGATAGTGGAGTCCCCCCCGCAGGGGGGGCGGAACATACTGCCTTCACGCATACACTTTACAACACGAAGCGAGATTCCACATGGGTTTGCAACTTTCAGGAGTGGTTCATTTGAACACGGTACATTGCTTACAGCCACTTACAGCGATCGGTGTGTGGAGATTTTTTACTGTTCAAGTGCTGTGAATGGCTCGTATCTAATTGAATTGTGTTCAATTGAACGTCATCTGCAATTTTCCATAGCGAAGTTTAATTGAAATCCTAAGTGTTAGGGTTGTGTTAGCATATTTTTTTTAATAAAAAAATGGAGTGCTTCGTTCCGTTTTTATTGATTCTAAATTCGGCTCAGAACGAAGAAATTTAGGTTAGGCTAGTGAGAGGGTTATCTTTTCTATTATCGTATTTTTTTTTGGAAAAATATTGGTTCTATGTAAAAAATGCATAGAACACAAAAGATGTATTTTCTCAAAAGCAACAACTTTTATTCGAAGTATTTCTTTTTTACATCAATATTTATCAAAATAATATTTAAAAAATGAAAATTTTTGAGTTTTTTGAAGTTTTAACCTTGAAAATGGCCTTGTCGGCGATTATCATTATCATATTCATAATCAGCGCATCAAAATACAGTAATATACAAATCGATAATAAAATCGGAGAGTTGTCGCTTTTGGAACTTTATCCAAAGTTTTTTAATTTTCATAAAAAATTGATCAATACACCTTTGAATTGAAAATAATACACCTTTAAAATATAGAGTAACACGAGAACGCAGCGAGTACGAAAAACTTTCTAAAACTTTCTATATTTTTTTATTTTGAGCCTTGAAGATATACAAATACGTTTAAAATTATTTATAATTCAAAAATTATCAAAAAACACGTTTGAAAAAATTTCATTTTTACTTACGAAATATCCGATCATGGGTCAAAAACGTCCGCAACAGATTTTGATCCTTCGGCATTCGGAACAGTACTGACGCAGCACGTCGTCCTTGTGCTACAAGGTAGCTCTACCATAAACTTATTTTACATATCTAATAGAGGTTGCTACGTGTTCGGACCTTCTAGAAATTTTGGAAAGTAATTTTGATTCGGACGAAGGCGACCCATAATCGCATATTGAAATTAATATTACCAGAGCGATTCTCTCCCATCTACCAGGAGAATACGAAAAAACTCTTTCTCCAACCCAATATAATTTTTTTTCTTTCTTATATTAATTTTATTTATGTGTATTCTCTCTTGTATTTTCTAATCTTTTTTTATAAAATTACTAATTTAAAGACTCGATTAACATATTAATTTATTAATACAAACTTTTAGTATTTCTTTCATACATTGATATAAAAGATTAAAGATAAACAGAATTAATTTTTTTGTTCGTAGTTTCGATCTTGATAACAATTGTCTAAATTATTATTTCACTATTATATAAAAATATATATATTTGTTAAATTTGTAACACACACTCGCGTACATATTCACACGCGCGCGTACTCGCACGTATGTGAACGTCACTTCCCAAATATACATAACGCATTATCATTACTATTACTTTTTGTAAAAAAATAACTCGTTACTATTACTCATTAATAATTTAAAATTTTAAAAAGTAGTGCATTATCTTAAAGAATAACGATTTATTACGTTTTTTAATATGAGTTAAGATATGAGATTTTAAAATTATATTATGTAATATACAATAATTACTTTTTAAGTATAATAATAATTAAATGTAATTTTCAATATCAGAACTTAAAATTCTAAACTAGTCTTTATATAGCACAATCTTCTTTATATTAAACTTATTTAATATGTCTTCTTGCTTGATTGGGAAACTTGGTTAATTAAACGTGTCTTATTAATTTAATCATGATTGTTCTTTCCGTGGTACTGTATGTACTGTAGCTTGTGTGCATTATTTAATCCTTGTTTAACAACAAGGATTAAAATGACTCCAAGTTCTTTGCGAGTGTCAAGTGGAACGCAATCTACAGGTACAATTGTATATTACGCACGTTTCCACATATTCGTAATAAAATATTGAAATATTTGAAAAAACTGACAATCGCTAGCAATAGTAACATTTTTACAAGATTGTGATGATTTCCATATATAAAACGGTGAATTCTAGAAAAATATGAAATAATCTACAAATCGATAAGCTTCACTTGCAACGGTGATTTCACTACGTTTGTAATTAGGGTTCAAATTGGCCAGGAAGACAATAAATTCGAACAGATAAAAAAACAGAAATAATGCAAAATGCAATGCACGAGGATAGGTGCCTTCAAAAAATTTCAAAATGATGCAATATCCGAACAGAGGCAGAAACATGTCCACTCCTGTCGGAATGCTTCACGCAACTTAACAAGTGTTATTAGAAGGCGGGAAAGCAACCAGATAGATAGTATCATAGATAAATGTCACAGAGTAATAGAAAAATGCTATCGAATTTCTTTGAAAATCACTAGGTTTCTGTTGATCGATACTTTTTTCAGATGGAATAAAGTTGCACCCTGGCGGCAAAGTAACTCCAGTATTTGTTTAAATTGACAAAAAAAATATCGCTTATCATGATTTAAGACAAATAATTAATATCAAACATTTTTTATTATATACATTGTGATAAACATTGTGCGTTTGAAAAATAAAGAAACAAAATAAAAATTTTGCTCCTATATAAAACATTAAAACATGATGAAGACAAAATTTATTTGCGGTTGGACAATATTAATCGTTTAAATCTAAAAATAATACATAAAATTATTATTTTTTCAAAAATGAATAATCGATTACTTAAATTTATATTCTTTATTAATCAGTATAAAATAATAATACAAAAACAATGCAACTTCAATCTATTATTTACTTAAAATTTTATGTTTTTTCACTATAGAGTAAGTTCAATACTAATTAAACCGACATGAGGTTCACAAATTCATGGGATTATTTTTACATAATTTTTACATAAATATTCAACAAAGAATATTAATAACAAAATAACTATAATGTAGATTTATAAATAACTATAAATCTACAATATTGTTTTTAAGAAATTGTTGCGTGTATTTAAATTTAACAATCAATTATAACAATTAATTAATAAACATCATAGAAAAGAAGTACATATCGTATTGAATGGAACGGAATATTATCCGTTCGCTCATATTCGAAAATGCGCTATTTTAGAATTAAAAGAAAGTATATGTATTACACTCGAATAAAATACTGCGTCAAAAATTAAGAAATACGAAAAAATTGAAAGAAATTAAATAATTTTAGTAGAATTTAAATATTTTTTAAATCTTCTACAGTTTCTCGACAGGTTCTTCCAATCGACAAATGTTTCTTTCAACGTCAAACTTCCTTGTTATTTGCGCATTAAATGCTTATGTTTGACGATATTTTGACTTTCATAATTTTAATGCTTTGTTCTTAATGATCTCGATTCATCAAATCACAATAAATTGGTAAACATTTGATGAATCACAGAGATAAATTCGGCAACTTATTTTTCTTTGTGTGAATATGTTTTTGTAATTAAAAAATTCTATTGTTTATAATATGAGAAAAAATTTTACTTTTATATCTTCTATTATTTTTTCTTTTTTATAATAATTTTATTTATATATATTCTCTCTTGTATATTTTTTAAACTTTTTTGAAAATTACTCATTTAAAAAATCTAAATACATAAACTAACATACTTTATTAATACAAACATTTAATATTACTTTTATACATTGATTGATATAAGGGATTAAAAATAAATAGAATTCCATATTTTTTCAGTTGAATTTCGTTCATAATTTTGTCTCTGATAGCAATATGTATTTGTTTAAATTATTTTGCTATTATATTACATAAATAAATAAGTATATATATTGCTAATATTGTCACACATATGCACACACACACGCGCGCATGTATATATGCAAGATTGACGTTTTTTTTTAAATAATGCGTTACTCATTACTAATTTTAAAAAGTAACGCATTATCGTTACTTAGAGAACGATTCGTTACTTTTTTAATATTAAAGATATATTTTAAAATTATATTATTTAATAATTAATAAATTAAATGTGATAATCAATATTAAAACCTAAAACTCTAAAATAGTCTATATATAACAATCTTTTTTATATTAAACTTGTTTAATATATTTTCTAATTCTTTATTGATATTTTTATTTTTTAACTCCTTTCCCTTCCGTCTACAATCTGGGACTTTTTTGGTAAGCGAATATACGCAACTCTATGCTAGTTGAAAACAGATTATCGTGCACTGTCTTCCTTTTATTTTCGAGAAATTTGAGAGTCAAATTTCGCTTAGAGATTGAAGTAGAAATATGATTGTAAATAGAAGATTGATATACTTATCTTTAGAAATTCTTATCTTAATTCATAAATGCAAATTTTATCAAAAATTTTTATTAAACATTGTTTTTAAACATCAATATAAAAGCATTCCAATATTTACTGCCAATTGAAAATTTATAGTATAGTATGTTACATATACTATACAGTCAATTTGACAAAATGCAGCTTAATACATAAAGTATACAAAAATATTTTTCATAAATTTCTATTTAAATAAAATAGAATTTCCATTTAAATAAATATATTTCTGTCTACTCTAAAATAATATGATCAATCAAATAGATGTAAAGATAATAAAAAACTAAAGTAACGATAAAAGTAACAGCTGAATTCGTTAAAATGTAACGATGTTAACATTATTGTTACAGGCAAAGAAACTAATGATCGTTACCAAAAAAATAACGATAATTAGTGACATTAGAAATGATGCGTTACTTCTCAACTTTGTATGTACAATCACGAAATTAATTGTCCGAACAATTATTTTTGCCTTATTTTTCTCTAATCTCCTTAATCATGGAAAATGTATTATTTTTAAAATATTTTTGCATATGTGATTTTCTTTGCGAAAAATTATGGAAGAACAATAATTTGCATAGATATTTGCTCTAACATGCGTTTAGTACTTAATTGCAATTGATAGGTGGCGAATTATTTGGACAATTAGTTTCTTGACTATATTTATTTACACACACACACACATATATTTTATATATATATATATATATATATATATATATATATAATATAATATATGATTTGATATCTGATATGTAATATGATCTGAGATATATATATATATATAATGTTATACACATTACAGGAAATTTCTTAAAATATTGAGCTGTATATAATAGTACAAAATAAATTTATTATGATCTTAATTACCTATAACATAATATAGCTAACTTGTATTGCTATCTAATAATTCTTGTGCTCGAAAACAGTCACTTACAACTTTCCATTTATCTCCCATAGCCGTAATTAAAAAAGTTTGATTAAATGACTTTGAACTCTTTTCATCGTATTTTACTTGACCACCAACCTTTACGAGAAATGTTAATTGGTTAGCTACCTCTGGACCTATTGTTAACAGATAAATTCAAAATAGCAAACTTTTGGAATCACATATTATTGAGATAAACACAGTGAAATAAATATCATGTACAAGTATTAAAATAATATTTAAAAACTGAGGATTACTTAGAAATATCAAAATTTAAGTTATAAAAATTAAAAAGCAGTACAATCTGCATTATTTAATATTTTTGAACTTCTACTTTACTTTTATAATAAAAAAAATACAAGTTTATCATGGTTTGTTTAAAAATAATTACTAGCAGTTACCTGTAATTGGCTGAGCATCTAGAGTATGAACAGCATGTTCCGAAGGTGGTAAATCTGTCCAGAATTTTTGTATATTATCTTTACCAGTTATACCATTTCCATTCCATATCAGAGTAGCAGTATCCATATACATTCTTGAAATCAGCTAAAATTACATATACTTAATATATATAATCAAGAAAGAATATGTTTGACAAAGTTATTATTATTACTTACATATCTCCGCTTGTCTAAATATTCATAATACAGTTTTGTGAATTCTTCTGCAGTGCGACAAGCTTGATCAATTTTAGCTTTCAAGTCCTAAACAAATATAGATGTAAAAATCAGGAGCAAATATAATTAAATATTTAATTTATGTAAATATCTAACTGTATGTAATTCATCGATATAATTATCGCATTTAGAATGCCTGATTTTAACAGAAGTACAATTGTCATGAAAATAAAAAAATAGGAAAAAAATTCCTTTATTATATCCCTTTAACTACACATTTTAATGACATTAAAAATATGTAGATATCGATACGTAGATATAAGACATATAGATTTAGATGAATTTAACAAATAAAAAAATAAAGTTCTGCAAAACATTGTGCATTAGTAGCGGCACAATTTTATTCAACAATGCATAAATTGTTTTTAAAAATTCATGATATGAATATATTATATATTCGCTATTTTATAACTTAAATTTTGATATAGTTTATATGTCGTAATACCTGTTCCATCTTAATTATTATGTACGTCCAAAGGTGTGCAAATTTTTGTGTTTTTAATCTAACAATTCTTGGATTAACTATCAAATACACATGCAGAGAGTGCAATAATCTGTGTTGACAACACAACAATGCTCCAATATAAACTGTCAATTGCTGCTAATGGCTGCGTTCAGCAGAGAAAGCAGCTTTGCAACTGTTGTAAGATTTTTTAATATGATTGGTTTATACATTTAGATCCAGTGAGAAATTGAGAGAAGTACCAATTATATTACTGTATTTTATAACAAAACATTGCAAAGCTGCTTTTCATTAATGGCTGCGTTCAGCAGATAAGTCCCGCAAAAGGAATAGTAAGCCTTATGCTCGGTTTACAATGAAGTCGCAATGTTGTTGCGACTTTGCGACTAACCAATCAGAGAAGAAAGCATCGTATATTACACAATGGGCGCGTTCAAGTCGGCAAAGCAGCTAGCCTGCTCGCCAATCGATTGAACGTGATTGGTTCTTGCTTGTAGATCCAACCAATAATATTAAGGGCCACTTTCACCAACGTCGATTAAGTTAACCGATGGTTAAAGTGTCAACCGTGATTGGTTCATTCTGGTCAAAGACAAATGCGATTGGATAATTCCATTGGAATTAACCGTCGATCAATCTAACCGACGTTGGTAAAAGTGGCCCTAAATCGCTCGGCGAGCAGGCAAGCTGCTTCGTCTGGCTTGAACATGGCTATTGGCTGCGTTCAGCAGAGAAAGCAGCTTAGTAAGCGCTTTGCGCTGATTGGATTATACTTTTAGATCTAAATTGAGATAGGACTATTCTTCTAGATCTAAAAATGTAGTCCAATCAGCGTAAAGCAGCTTAGGGCCAATTTCACCAACGTCGGTTAAGCTAACCGATCGTTAAAGTGTCAACCGTGATTGGTTCTTTCTAGTCAAAGACAAATGCGATTGGATAATTTCATTGGAATTAACCGTCGGTCAGTCTAACCGACGTTGGTGAAATTGGCCCTTAGTAAGCGCTTTGCGCTGATTGGCTTATACATTTAGATCTAAATTGAGATAGGACTATTCTTTTAGATCTAAAAGTATAATCCAATCAGCACAAACCGCTTACTAAGCTGCTTTTTCTGCTGAACGCAGCCACTGGTTGCGTTCAGCAGAGAAAGCAGCTTAGTAAGCGCTTTGCACTGATTGGATTATACTTTTAGATCTAAATTGAGATAGGACTATTCCTCTAGATCTAAAAGTATAATCCAATCAGCGCAAAGCGCTTACTAAGCTGCTTTCTCTGCTGAACGCAGCCATTGGTCGCGTTCAGCAGATTCAACTGTTGCGGAGCGGATCCGTGAACCAATAGCCATGTTCAAGCCGGACGAAGCAGTTTGCCTGCTCGCCAAGCGATTTAATATAATTGGTTGGATCTATAAGCAAGAACCAATCATGTTCAATCGCTTGGCGAGCAGGCTAGCTGCTTTGCTGACTTGAATGCGCCCAATGATTGGTCCGTCGCAAAGTTGCAATAATACTGCGACCTCATTGTAGACTCACCATTAAGTCTTAAAAAATTAACCAATTACACTCGAATTTGAAGAAGATAAAAATAATTGACCCTTAAAAAATTGATTACATTCAAATATGAAGAGAATAATCGACTATGATTGGTCAATTTCTTGTGACTTAAAGCTTAAATTTTTATTGTAGACACCGCTTAAGGCAGTAAGACGTAAACAGTAAGCGAATCGACCAATCACAGTTGAGAATCGCATTACGTTCTCTACTGTGATTGGTCAATTCGCTTACTGCTGATGCAAATGATGGTTAAAACATTTTGATTGATCCTCAGAGAGGATCATGAGATTAATATGTGTCAAGGTCATCAGAGTGGAGTCTCCAGTTCGGTATATTCATCTTATAAAAATTTATTACATAATTCCCAGAAATATCTTTTGTACATCTATCAAAGTATGATTATGTGAGAATACGAAAAGGAAGAAAAATTTATAATTCACTGATTACGTCTTTTTATAAAAAATTTAATTATTTCAATTTTTTTTGCTTTTAATAATAAATTTATATGAAAATAGAATACAGAATAAATATATAATATATAAAATATACAAAACATACATAATATAATAAAATGTAGAATAATATAAAGCACATAAAATATTTTCAATTAAAGCAAATGGTTAAAAAATTGATTCTCTGCACAACTTTGGCAAATTGACGCTTCATGTATCTTACACATAGAATTATTACACTTCAAGCATTTATAATCCGTATTTCTTCTTTTTGAAAWRGGACAYAAATAACACGAYRCYCTTTTAGATAATTTGTTTGAAATGTCTAATCGCAAATTGCGAGGCTCTTCTTCAGTTAAATCTTGTTCATCTAAGAAAAACATCAGTCTACATTGAACTGATATGTGTAAATTAGGCCGCGATAAAAGTTTTATRAGATATGGCTTTATTAAGGCCATCGAYAATTCTAGTAAAAATYTATCATGCGTTATTACTTGATTGTTAGCGTTCAATGTGTATAATACAAAGCTATTGACTGCCGCCTGATCCAGCATACCATAAAAAACTCGTATCCACCATTTAGGCGTTTTTCGTTTGACTGTGTATTTATGACACAATTGATCAAATGTATCACTAGCTCTCATAGTTTTATTATAATGTAATACGATTTCAGRTTTGTTCTCCACATTATTTATTTCGACGTCTGAGTGTAACGAAGACAGTAACAAAATCATTTTATCATTTTTCGATTTGTAAGACACTAATGTTTTATTAATCTGATAARCAGWCTGATATGTTTCTTTAGCAAGTGCTGTCTTGAAAAATGGTGGAACATCAGGATTATYTCGTTGTAAAGAGCCTACCATTGTGAGAGCAAACTTTTCGCGCATAGTATCAACAAGTGGCACCGAAGTAAACCAACTACCGCATGTTATATTGCGACAAGTATTATGAATCGGTTCAGAAATTTTATTAACATAATAAGAAGAAAACTTTCCTAAAGGTTCAGTTTCGATATTSCTTATGTAAGGTATCGCATTTATCATATAAAAAGTTTCGGAATCATGCATTGTAACA
This sequence comes from Cephalotes varians, assembly GCA_037157785.1. Taxonomy (NCBI): domain Eukaryota; kingdom Metazoa; phylum Arthropoda; class Insecta; order Hymenoptera; family Formicidae; genus Cephalotes; species Cephalotes varians. The sequence goes on along the minus strand of JANQDE010000013.1, from coordinate 557,340 downwards.
ATTTTTAGCCCMCATTTACCACGTTTAAATGACAAACGCATACTGTTATTAGATTTTCCTTTAAAACTAAGTATTTGTTCATCAATTGTTACGTTGTAACCRGGTTCATAATACCGAATGCAATTTATTATAAATAAATTCCATATTTCTCTAATATGCGCAAAACAATCGCTTTTAATGCGTTCATCGCGAGTTRTTTTATCATCGAAGASTAAAYTGYGAAGAAGAAATGCTGATCTATTTAACGATGTTGTCGCTTGAAATAAGGGTAAATGAGCCGAAAAATATTTACATAGAGAATCATTATTTTTTTTCGCCCAGCCAGCATAGTATAAGAGACCAATAAAGGCCTTCAGTTCAAGCATGTCTAATGCATTATGATAAGAGTGAATTTTATGATGAKTATTACTTCGTTCTATTGCCTGATTTGTACATTTCAAAATAATATTTAAAAGGTTATCAGAAAACAGCAAAGACCAKGCTTCTATTGCAGATGAAATATTTTCAGCGGAATCTTTTCCCTTACCAGTGAAATTCGGCACAGAGCTCAGATGGATAAATTTTCGTTGAAAAGGCTTCGCGAACCATTGGAAGTTTTTTCCTGCCAAGGATGAGGTGCTGCGTCTTGCTTTCTTTTTCGGAGGTTCATTGTCTTCGCTAGAATCTTCCTTCGTTTCCTCCAAAAAATTAGATGCATCTTCTTCTGTATGGTCAATTTCTTTTTCATTACAATATTCAGAGGTTTCCCAATTAGCAGTAGAGGGCAAAATCAACCGTTGCATAGCTTTCACTCTTGTTTCCATCTTCTATAAATAATAAAATGTACACATTCATATATAAAGAAATAATAGTTATTTATAAAATGACGAAAACGTGTATAATAAATTATTATATATTAGGAGTACGTGAAGAAATAAAAAAATGATTATTTTATTTTGTTTTTATATGTTCACAGGCTAAATAAATATTTTTATTAATAAAGTTAAATATGTTCACTCGTATAGCAAAAAAAATATATATATATAATAAGTAAGAATAAAAGATTTATTATTACTTTCGCTTATCTCAGTGATGAAAAAATTGCATTAATATCCTACTCGTGTGCGATACCTTCAGTACCTTTCGAATCGTCACTATTTCGAAGTCTGTATACAACTGACTTCGTAGGACAAATTTCGACGGTTTATAACAGACAAGTCACAATAGTCAACTTTTAAAATTATATATAATTTTTAGCCTTCTATGATATTTGTATTTGTATATATAATTTATCATATCAACTTTGAAAAAAGTAAACGGCTGAACATGTTATATTTAGGCTGTGTTCGGGCAGACGCTATTAGCGCTGAAAATTTATAGTATACGTTACGTGCATTACAGATTTTCAGCGCTAATAGCGTCTGCCCGAACGCAGCCTTAGAGTTAGAGGAGCGTTATAGGTTTAAAAAAACTTACTGTCCTCTAAAGATTAAACATATATAGCATTTAATATTAAATGTTTTTCGTATAACAAATAAATACGAAATATTTTACTTTCAAATTTATTGCAGGCAATATAAAAATTATCAAAAATATTGAAATCTGCAAGAATAAAATATATTAAATAAATTAATTGCTTTTTTAAGCGATTCGTTACTTTTTTATTAATTTTTTTAATATGCTAAAAGAAGATCAAATTAAACAAAAAAAGATAGATATTTTGTTATATTTTTTGTTAAAATATACAATTAAAATATAAATTTTGTATATAAAATATACAAAAAACAATATACAATTTTCTTAAATTTGCAGAACTACAAATAATATAAAGGGAAAGATTTTATCATGAAAGTGTTATCAAATAACAATTTTTTATTTTTACTAAATTTATAAATATAGCGAAATTTGTACTTTTTGGCAGTTTCGATCTTATGTTTAAAGATTTCAACATAATAATTTTAAACTCAAAGTAGTTTTGAAAACGCGCGTATACAGGGTGTCTGGAGATTAACGAAGGAATTTTTGTGAGCAGGTAGAGCACGTCAACCTGAGTAAAAAAGTCCTGAACCATTTTGCAGAATCGCAATAGTTAACGAGTTATTAATTATAAAAGATCGCGTATCAGTGCGTGCGACAGGATAAAACTGCCCCAGCCAGACGCGGGCTCGCCCGCCGGCCGCCGCCGCGCTGTTGCGAAGGACGCGAGGAAAGTAAAAACGAGGGCCTAGCCCTTTGTAAACAACTTCTAGCAACGGCGCAGCGGATCGAGGTTGCTAGACGCGTGGAAAGTTGTTTATTACAAGCGGCAATGATTATGCACAAACGGCGCGTAACGCTGGATCCCTGTTATAAGCTGTTGCAATTTCTCGCCTTCTTTTTATCACAAAATAAAATTTTCTAATTGCATAGAAAAATGTTCTGTGTATATGTGTGTAGGTGTACATGCATATATACATGTCATAGAAAAATAATAATTTTACTGCTTACAAAAGCGATTACTCAATTATTTTTTTTTTTTTTTAGTAAGTAACAATTATATTTAACAAAGAATTTTCTTTGAAATTGAAAAACTTTCCTTCTTTAAGAAAAATTTTTTTGATAATAGTCTTAAAATACATTCATTACTCTTTACTTGAAATAATATTTACTTAACTTAAAATTTTTCTTTGTATGTACATAATTAAATATTACTTATTTCAAATATTCCATAAGATCACATATCTGCAAATCTTAAGATTAATTCTTCAATTAAGAATATTAAATCAAAACAAATAATTGATTTGCTCGTTATTAGACCTTTCTTCGATAAAATTTTATAACATTCTACAAAAGAATACAAATTCTTTTTTCGAGTATATGATAATGAATTTTTTCTAAAATTTGTGATGAGTACATGCATACAAGCATGAACATAAAAAAATTAATCAATTATAGTATATCACTTAAGAAAGCGATTATTCAATTTACCATTTTCTTTTAAGTAAGTAATATCTATCTCTTTACAAAGAATATTTTCTTGAAAAGAAGAAAACTTAAATTGAGTAATTTTCTTAATACTAGAATAACATTTTTTTGCGTATGCGTGCATGAATAGCAATCGGCGTGTGAAATAAGATTGCGAGACAAAAAATAATTATTTTTTCCTTTCTGTGAAAGAATTCTTCCAAGAAAATGATAGTGCGCTATCATATACTTGAAAGAAGAATTTATATTCTTTCGAAGAATATTATAAAATTTTATCAAAGAAAGTCTAATAATGAGCAAATCGAATATTTGTTTAAATTTAATATTCTAAATTGAAGAATTAATCTTAAGATTTGCAGATATGTGAACTTATGAAATATTTTAAATAAGTAATATTTATTTAATTCAAGTAACTTTCAGTATGTAATTTGTATGTGTACATACAGAGAAAAAAATGTTAAGTATATATTATTTGTTTCAAATAAAGTAATGAGTGTATTTTAAGACTATGAAAAGACTTGTCAAAAAAATTTCTTTCTTAAAGAAGGAAAGTTCTTTACTTTCACAGAAAATTCTTTGTTAAACATAACTGTTACTTACTAAAAGAAAAAAAATGAGTAATTTTTTTAAGCAGTAAAATTGATATTTTTCTGTGATATGCATGTACACCTACACACATATATACACAAAACATTTTTCTATGCCGTTAGAAAATGTAATTTTGATAAAAAGATGGCGAAAAACTATCATAGTTCAGAACGGGGATCCAGCGTTACTCGCCACTCGTAACCACTAATTGCCACTTGTAATAATTCCCCGCGCCCCTAGCAATCACGATCGCTGGGCGACCGCATCCCGTCACTCGCTTGTATTAGGCAATAAGCCAGACTTATATGACAATTTTTAATAATTAATAACTCGTTAACTATTGTGAAAAATGCAAACTAGTATAAGACTTTTTGTTTTCCTTGATTTCTTCTATACTTCCAATTACGGCTTCTATCTCATTTCATGGACTTTATATATATATATATATATATATATATATATATATATATATCCAAAAATAATAGTATTTATAAAATAACTAGATACGTAATACAAAAAATTAGTAAATACATCCGAAGAACACGTGAAAAGATAAGAATTAAAATGATTATTTAATTTTATTTTATATACGTTCATCTTTCAAGATCAATAATTTTTTATTAATACAGTTAAATATGTTTATTAATATAACAAAAAACCGCATAAAACATACACTACATTTAATACTAAACTGTTTCTCAAATCACATACTAGCAAAACAATTTATGTTTAAATTTATTGCTGGTAATATAAGTTAAAAAATTATCAAAAAAAGAAAAAACTGCAAGAATAAAATTAAACAAATTAATTGCTACGCCAATAAAGAAATGTTTCCAAAATTTATTGCTAAAACAATCTGGTCTCAAATTTATTGTTCACGGTTTACTTAACAAACTATATCGAAAGTATAGCGTTGCTAACAGTAAGTATAGTGTTGCTAACAAAAGTATAACACAAAGAATAAAAAAGGAATTTGTTACTAATTTTAGAATTAAAACGTTTTTTGATTTTCCTTTTCTTTTTTATAGAACAATTAATAATTCAGAGAAATATAAATTAAAGGTGCAAAAAATAAATAAAATTAAAGAGAAGAGTAAAAATAAATAAAAAAAGAAGAAATAAAAATAAGTGTGTAACACAAAAAATCAAATATATTAAATAAAGAATACTTATCTTTTTAATCCCGAGCAATAAATGCTCTAGCATCCCTATCACAATATATTAATTAACATAAATTTTATATATTTTATTTTAAATTAATTAATAAATGTAATTTTTATACATAAGAAATATACATAATAAAAAGTAAAGCCAATAACACGCAAATTTCTCAAAATAATGTCATGTGGATAAAAATTCGCAAACATTAAAATAAACATATATAATACGTACAGGCTGTCGAATATCCACAATACATTAAATGGATAATTCTTTCAATCAATCAATTACAAATTCGAGTCAATTACAAATATTGAATGATAAATAAAAGGGTATATAGTACTAAGTATATAAACTACTATTATGACATATATAGTTTAGAGTAACGCATTTCTGTTATAATTACTTTTTACTAACGCACCGATAAAGGCTACTATTTTTATTTTTGCAACTGAAAGGTAACTACTTTTTTTTTTTTTAGTAACGGCAATAAATTTAATAGTAATTTTTATTTTTCTAATAGTAATTTTTATTTTAAATCTAATGATACAATTTCTGTGTATTCAATCTTCAGTCTTCGACTAGTATTCTAGTTCATTTTCATATTTCAGATTCTCTTAATCCATTAGTCTCAGAAGACTCGGAGTTAAATAAAAATTTTTTAACTGTAATTGATATTTAGAAGCAAAAAGAGTTGCTTTTTCTAAATCTTGGGCGAGAGTGTGATATTAAAAAATAATAATACAAAAATTGAAAATGGAGGTAAAAAAATAAGCTTCTTACATTTGTTTATTGATAAATATTCAATTAATATGTTATTTCGTTTAAGATTAAATCGATGTAACTATTATTTGAGTTGATCTATAAATAAAAAATAAAAATTATGGAGGGACAGATGAAAGGAGATGTGATTGTAAAAAGTTTTTATTCTCTATCTACTTAAAGTGGAATTGAGAGGAAAAAAATTAAAAAATTTTTTCAGTTTCTCATTTATTTCAATATCCTAAAAATCTCAGTACTATATAAATACTAATATAAATATAAATACAAATCTCCAAATTTTATGTTCTCTTCATAATTATAGAAAACAGATGAAAAAAGTTGAGTTAAAACGATCAACATAACGATTAAAACTAATTCAAAGAAATATGATAACTTCTACTATTTTATTCCACTTTTAGATAGTGAAAGTTGAGCAAAACTGATAATTTGTAACAACAAAAAAATGAAAAATACACATTATATTTCGTTATCGTAAGGAATTGCAACCACATAAATTATAGTCTTGAGATTTTCAGAATACTACATAGAAATAAATCACTAAAAAGAATTTTTCTAAACATTTCTTCATTCACGTCAAGAGGCGGTACAAACTGTATTCTGAAAAATTTTATGAAATGTATGACAAAGTGAAAAAAACATTTTATAATTTTACACCTTTTCACTTCCTTTTTTCCGTCGTTTGATTCCATGACTTTTAATATAGATTATTAAATTTATAATTTTATCATATTTATTGTTAGGAAGATAGAATCATCAAGATAAATAGAGCATTTATAACTTGATATTTATCAGAAGAAACACAGGAATCATATATTTTTTTATCTCGATTTTAAAACTTCGTTCCTTTCCTTTCAGATATCTTCCCATATCGACTAAATTTCGACTAAATCGAGAAAAATAATTCTTTATATTTCTAAATACTAATTACGGTCTAAAATTTTAATTAAACGTATTAAATCACGAGTTACAAGGGTTTAACACGTTAATACCAGCGTGTACCACCGGTAGTATAATACGTTGTCTAAATTACAACGTCGACATTAAAACAAATAAATGTGCAAGGGTCTCTCGTGACTTAATCGGTTAAGTATAGTTTTAAGATATCACAAACTAATCACAGAGCCGCATTATTGCCGCATACATTTTAAGAACAATTTTGAGTTTTTGTAAAAAATTATTATATTATGACTTTTAAACATAAAATGAATTATCATGAATACGAAAAAAAATGTAAATTAAATAAAAATTTATTATTTGCATTATAAACATTTTAAAATCGCTCTTTAAATTTTTTCTCCGCAAATTTAAGATAGAAAACTGTATTGTTTTTAAATATTAATATAATATTTTAATAAACTATTAACGTTAACTATTGCAAAAATTGCAAAATAATACAGGACTTTCCAACTCAGTCTAGTCCATTCAACATACATGTGAATGTTATGATTATATTAGACACTCTACATATATACTTGCGCATAAATATATAACGTGAAGGAAGAAACAAGTTGGTTGAGCTTGCTTTAATCGCGGACGATCACTTTGATTCGATTTCTTAATATACAGATTTACGTTAGATAAATTTAATTGTCGATTAAAAAATCCCTTTTTTGTTAACACTAGCCGTCTGGTGGCACCACGTTGATGTCGCGAGCGAAGCTAAAAAAATCTTATTTACATATATCCTCAAAATTTTGCAAACAGGATTAAAAACTATTGAAAATTTTATGTTTTACTAAAATGTATAATAATTACAATATTTACGGAAAACGCTAGACATTAAAGTATTAATAACTTTTCAATAAACAAGAAGCGATGGTTAAAACATTTTAATTGAGCCTCAGAGAGGATCATGAGATTAACATAGGTCATCGGAGTGGAGTCTCCAATTCGGTATATTCACCTTATAAAAATTTATTGCACAATTCCCCGAAATATCTTTTGTATATCTATCAAAGTATGATTATGTGAGAATACGAAAAGGAAGAAAAATTTATAATTCATTGATTACGTCTTTTTATAAAAAATTTAATTATTTCAATTTTTTTTGCTTTTAATAATAAATTTATATGAAAATAGAATACAGAATAAATATATAATATATAAAATATACAAAACATACATAATATAATAAAATGTAGAATAATATAAAGCACATAAAATATTTTCAATTAAAGCAAATGGTTAAAAAATTGATTCTCTGCACAACTTTGGCAAATTGACGCTTCATGTATCTTACACATAGAATTATTACACTTCAAGCATTTATAATCCGTATTTCTTCTTTTTGAAAAAGGACACAAATAACACGACGCTCTTTTAGATAATTTGTTTGAAATGTCTAATCGCAAATTGCGAGGCTCTTCTTCAGTTAAATCTTGTTCATCTAAGAAAAACATCAGTCTACATTG
>JANQDE010000013.1:447678-548677 GCA_037157785.1 Cephalotes varians | reverse complement strand
GAAGAAGAAATGCTGATCTATTTAACGATGTTGTCGCTTGAAATAAGGGTAAATGAGCCGAAAAATATTTACATAGAGAATCATTATTTTTTTTCGCCCAGCCAGCATAGTATAAGAGACCAATAAAGGCCTTCAGTTCAAGCATGTCTAATGCATTATGATAAGAGTGAATTTTATGATGAKTATTACTTCGTTCTATTGCCTGATTTGTACATTTCAAAATAATATTTAAAAGGTTATCAGAAAACAGCAAAGACCATGCTTCTATTGCAGATGAAATATTTTCAGCGGAATCTTTTCCCTTACCAGTGAAATTCGGCACAGAGCTCAGATGGATAAATTTTCGTTGAAAAGGCTTCGCGAACCATTGGAAGTTTTTTCCTGCCAAGGATGAGGTGCTGCGTCTTGCTTTCTTTTTCGGAGGTTCATTGTCTTCGCTAGAATCTTCCTTCGTTTCCTCCAAAAAATTAGATGCATCTTCTTCTGTATGGTCAATTTCTTTTTCATTACAATATTCAGAGGTTTCCCAATTAGCAGTAGAGGGCAAAATCAACCGTTGCATAGCTTTCACTCTTGTTTCCATCTTCTATAAATAATAAAATGTACACATTCATATATAAAGAAATAATAGTTRTTTATAAAATGATTAAAACGTGTATAATAAATTATTTATTATATATTAGGAGTACGTGAAGAAATAAAAAAATGATTATTTTATTTTATTTTTATATGTTCACAGGCTAAATAAATATTTTTATTAATAAAGTTAAATATGTTCACTCGTATAGCAAAAAAAATATATATATATAATAAGTAAGAATAAAAGATTTATTATTACTTACGCTTATCTCAATGGTGAAGAAATTGCATTAATACCCTCGTGTGCAATACCTTCAATACCTTTCGAATCGTCACTATTTCGAAGTCTGTATACAACTGACTTCGTATCACAAGTAGGACAAATCTCGACGGTTTGTAACAAACAAGTCACAATAGTCAACTTTTAAAATTATACATAACTTATCATACCAACTTTGAAAAAAATAAACGGCTGAACATGTCATATTTAGAGTTAAAGAAGCGTTATAGGCTTAAAAAAACTTACTGTCCTCTAAAGGTTAAACATATATAGCATTTAATATTAAATGTTTTTCGTATAACAAATAAATACGAAATATTTTACTTTCAAATTTATTGCAGGCAATATAAAAATTATCAAAAATATTGAAATCTGCAAGAATAAAATATATTAAATAAATTAATTGCTGTGCCTAAAAAAACGTTTACAAAATTTATTGCTTTTAAAATGATCTAATCCTGAATTTATTGCTCACAGTTTAATAAACTAGAACAAGAGTGCGAGCTAGTATTACGCAAAGAATATAAGAATGAAAATATAAAAATAGAATTTTTTGTTAAAATTAGTAAAAAATTTTATTTTTACAGGACTTGCGTAATATTAATATCGCTTTACTCCTTTCTATTAAAGCGTTTTATAAATTTATTTTCTTTTTTCTAAAACAATTAATAATTTAGACAAATATAAATGACGAAAAAATAAATAAAATCACAGAGAAAACTAAAAATAAATAAAAAGAAGATAAGAAAATAAAAATAAGCATAAAACAAAAAAAATTAATTATAATAAGAAACTAACTTTCTATCGTTCTATCTTTCTTGACATTCAGTAAGTAACAAAGACAGAACGATTGTGTTGACTTGTCATCAAATGGAAAGCACCCTAAGTAGACTGTGTGCGTGTGTGTGTGTGTGTGTGTGTGTTTTTTACGTACTTACATATCATCCGATTTTTCTTGCATTTTACGTATAAATTTGAATTTGAATATCAACAATTAAGGATTATTTAAAACATCAATAATTTTTATTTATATAAGGCATGAATCTAAATAAGTTGCCAAACAAAAATAGTGTTTTTGGGCCAGGAATATCCTTGCTTGTACGTATTGCAGTTTGTTGTCCATATTACCTACTTTATTATATCCCGTTGAATAATGTTTAATCAATCTTGCGCAACATTGTATTTTTGATGAAAAACGCATCTTGATTTCACGAATAAATAATCTAATTGGCATCATATTTAAATTTTTTTAATTTTTTTTTTGTTCAGCAATCAATATTTATTTGATTGAAACACTGAATAATTTTTACAAGATTACAAGATTCAAGATTACAAGATTCATATCCAGTGCATATAACTATAATTAAGTTAGCACTTGTGTATTAATGTAACTACTTTTATAGGATGTTTCTTTTCATCAAACTTCCTTGCTTTTTGTGCATTAAACGAAAGCTGGCTTATTTCTGACTATTTGACTCTTGACCTTAATAATCTTAAAGTTCTTCATAACAATTACTGGTCAAATTCACAATAAAATAATACAAACATTACAATAAAAAATTGATAAGCCACGGAGATAAAATCGACAATCAAAAATTTTATTCCTTATATGTGAGACAAAATTTTATTTTTATGGCTTCTATCAAATTTTTTTCTTCGCTTTTACGTATTTATATTCTCTCGTATGTATTTTCTAATCTTTTTTATAAAATTACTCAAAGAATCGACTAACTACTAATTTATTGATATAAAATTTTAACTTTGACATTTATACAAGATTAAAAATAAAATAAATTATTAAACATTTTTTGGTTTATTCATAATTTTGTTCCAGATAATGTTCCATAAAAATATAGAATAAATAGTTCATTACGTTTTGAACTCGAAATGGTTCTATTGCGAATTCATTGAACGAGAAAATTGAATGATAAAATACGAATACATTTGATCCATCTGACACAGCTATCATTGTTTCTTTTCTTTTTTTCTAAGTGTGTTATTGCCACATATTTTAAGGATGTATGTATCATATCTCAAAACATTAAAAATTTCATAGATTATTCTATTATTACATCTGAGTATCTATGTAAATTTAAGTGCAATTCTCTTATTGGTTTAAGTTGATAAAAGTTGTTTGATTTTTGTTTGCATTGATTCTTATGTAAAATCGTTTTATGAACTTATTTGAATACTTGTTTGGAAATTTGAGGAAGTAGCATTACGAATGAATTCAAATATTTTACATATATTAATAAAACTCTAATAAACATTCATTTAGATCGAATTATTCATTTAAAAGTTATTTACCTAAACCTGCAGCAAAACATATTTATTTCGCTACGTAAGTCATTATAAACCAAATTATTTTTGTCTTTTTGTAATTGATTTCAGAATATATTTGACAAAATTTTTTTGATATTTTTATCGGTTTTTTATCAAATTATTTGTTAAATTTCGATAACTTTTATAGCTGATTGTAGTCAAAACATTTTTAATAGATATCCCTAATAAATCAAAATAACAAAAAGCTTAACTTGACATATACAAAAGCAAAATTTTACTTGCTTCAGTAATTCATTTGCTCATCATTAATCAAACCGTCAGGCAAATATAGAAGGATTTCCAAATTCAGTTTTTGATTTTTTATTTTCATCATACAATTTGTTATTATTACAATGTGTTGTAATAATCGGTCCCAATTGTATGTATCAACTGCTCACAATGAATAATAGATTCGCGTTTAAGGTTAATGATTAATCGTCAGGATGAACTCAAAATGCTCTACATGCGGGTACGAATACTCGCGCGACAGATCATATATAACGTATATATAGAGGGTGATTTTTAATCACATACATAAAGTAAATGCATAGTATGCAATGTTTAAAAATTTTTCTTAAATATTTAGTTATAATGACATTTCTTATAATTCTTATTTTTTTCCTGAAATAGTCGCTTTAAGCAACTTTTTCTCTAAATATATGTAAATAATATATATGTAAATATGTAGTAGTTGACTAGAATTTGTTTTATCGCATCGAATAAATTTTATAAAGATTACAATCTTTTCCTCCTCGGAAATTTCAATTAATTCAGTTCATTATTAACACAAAACAATTCGTATTAATTTTAATACGAAACAAAAAAGCAATTTTCATCACAATATATTTTTTTTTACACAAAATGTACTTTTATTTTTGTTGTATGTAATTAAGCGTCACCCTGCGTATCCAATAAGGATGCTCTGGGAGGAGCGCCAAGAAAGGGATTTGCTTGTCTAATACATTCTTGAAAAATTAGAAGGAAGACATTTCTAATTATAGGAATAATTTACACTTTCGAGCTACCGACGAGTAGATGGCATTAAACACGCTCTTCGAATCACGAATATTATATAAAATCAGGGGAACTCGGTGAAAATCTTAGAAGAAATAATTAAGTTATGATCATACAATCTTAACAATTATTAAAATCTTAAATTTATTCTTAATACTTAATTATTTTATGTTTTAAAAACAAGCAGTACAATATTCAAATTCTGAACATTTTAACAGATGCTGACTGTATTTTTTCTAACTTTTATTTGAATTTAAAAAAAATAACTTATAAATATATTTTAACAGAATGCCGTACAGTACTTCTACTTCTGTTCTACTCACTTTTCGTGAAAAGTTTTAATTGTTTGTAGCTCTCGAGGTTTGTGGAAATTTCAAGACTTTTGTATTTGTTAAGATTATCATTTTTCTTAAAGAAAGAAGACAGTTTTCTTTAAAGAAGAACCCGAGATTTCAAATGCTGCTTTGAAACAATTTAAAATGTTACAATGACAGAATCGCTCAAACTGATGGAATCAAGTATACTTCATCGAAATTTCGCATACTTGAAACTATCTCTCTAGGAAATATCTCGCGCGTTCGATACGTAAATAGTTCTCTGGTTTAACAAAACGCGCATTGAGAATTAGGAATTGAAAAAGAAAGGAGGAAACAATATATTACACAATCGCGCAGATCTGTCGCGCACACCACGTTTATTCGTTCGCTCACTCGTTTATACGCATATAATCAATTGCTTTCTTTTCGTGTGTTATCTTCGGTCGCTGCGACCACCATTCCTGTAACTGCCGCGTCCGCGCGAGTTGCTCTTGCCCGTCGGCGCCGATTTCGTTGTCGAGTCTGACGAGGAGTATCGTACCGAGCCACCTGAGCCGCTGCCGCCGCCACCTCCACTGCCGCTGGTGGTGTTGCCACCGTTTCCACCGCCACCACCACCGCCGTTTCCGCTCTTCGCGGTCGTTGAACTCGCCGCGGATCCGCTACCGGGAGTCGTTGTATTACTTTGACTCGCCTACGACAGATTATACATCCTACTTGATATTGGTCAAATGGATTTAAACTAGGAAGCTAAGAACAAAACTCCCTCTACGATTGGAGCGAAAAAAGATAAAGACAGTTTGCTGCACATGTTCTTTTTCATTGAAATATATTGGCTACTCGTTATTGAGATGGCGAGAATTTAAGTGATTTTGAAGCTGCATTAGTCCTGTTCTTTTTAGCTAAACTTCTTGCATTCTTTCCTTTTTTCTCTCCACGCTGAAGAAAAAAAAGAGGAAAAATGAACCGTATAAGAAATCGCGTACACACACACAGAGTGCTTGAAGAATTATGCAATAGACTAACCGCATCATATCGTCCAATTCGACATAGGAAAGAATTAATAGGCCTGTACGTTTTAGCTGAACTTATACGGTTTATCTTTTCTCTCCACGTTGAGAACGTTGAGAAAGAACAGGCTTATTAATTATTTCCTATATCGAGTTGGACTCGATGATGCGTTACGGTAGCCTATTGCATAATAGCGCTTCAAGCGCTCTATATACGATTATAATACGTCGATTGTTTAGTTGAACAGTAGAGAGAACAAAAGAAAACATAAACTGTGCAAGTTCAGTAATCGATAAACTATACGTTTTTTGAGATCTTCATAAGTTTCTCCAAGTAATAAGATTCTTTGATTCATATTAGAATAAAAATGAAGATTGAAAATTGAAATATCTTTATTTACATTCATTTACGAGAAATAATTTGGACCGTAAAAAATTAAAGAAAAACAAGAAAAGAGAAAACACGATCTGTACTCGTGCTTTCTTTTAATATGCATTTTTAGGTTTCTTACTTGATGTTTACTGTAGATATTTAAATATACGTAATTAGGAATGTTAAATGTTAAATTTCTAGATCTATATGCTTCTTCTTCTTCTTATTTGGATAGTTTGTGATTCCCTAGATATGCGGGGATCAAATAGGCCAGAAAGTCCACAAAGATTACAATAAAATCGAAATAATCAATACGATGCATAAAGGATAGGCTCCTTAAAAAAATTTTTTAGATGATGCAATATTCGAAACTTCTAGATCTATGCACCTTTGCCTGTTAAAAAGCGCAACGACAAGACGCGAGTCCGCGTTTTTAATTCGACATCCGAAGAGATCGTTCTGCATCCTTTATAAGTTGCAAATTATTGTATAAAAGTGCCGACGTATCTCGAGCGTGATTTGATACAAGAATAACAAGAATTAGACCGAAGGCGAAATAAATAATTATAAAAATTTGTGACGCGCAGTGTCGCGCTGACTCGCCGACGGAATCGTCGCGAGTGACACTCCCTGATGATCCACGTACCAAAGGCTGCCGTCCCGGTTGACCCGAGATACTGTTGGCATTGCCGTTGTTGGTGATGCTGTTGTTGACGTTGCTGCCGGGCGGGCCCGAGCCGCTCTGGTTGACCAGTTGCTGCGCTAGCATCGGGTTCGGATCGCTCATGTTCACCTGCTCGTTGATCACCATACAGAACTCGCCTATCTTCTGGATGTCGCCGTTCTTGCCCGAGTACAAGGTCAGGCATTGCCGCCAAACGGACGCGTAGCCCTTGGTGAGCCGCACGATGTCGCCCGGCATCAGGAGCTGGCCGGGTTCGTCCCAGATGGAGACGTTCATGCAGGCAGTGCTGTCGGCCACTTTGAACGTTCGAACTTCGCGGTTCTCTTTGGTGATGGTAGGGTGGCTAACCTCCAAAACGATAAACACTACGTTGATGTTCTTCTGGCCCGCGCGGATGTCCTTTATTTGTACGTAATCCATCGTGGCCCTCCACGGACAGACACATATATACACACACACACATACGCACACACGCACCCACACGCACCCACAGGGTGGATCGAGTGGCAGAGAATAATGTCCTTACAGGAGGTGTACCGTCGTCCGCCTATCACGTCGGGCGACGTGCGTTCTTCGAGTGACAGTAGTGACACAACCAACAACAACGACGACAGTGTCAAAATGCGCCCATCCCCTTCTTCTCTTTTTCAGCAATCGGACCGAGCCCTTCGGCCTCTCTCTTTCTCTTTCTTTCTCGCTCTTTTTTTACGGCGCCGTCAGACGCGCCGTTCGTGCTACGCGCTTTCGAAAATCGTCGGAGCTCGGTACAATCGGAGCTATGTGGCTCGATAAGAGCATTAGGAGAAATGAGAGAGTCAAAGCGGACGATCGTCGTCATCGATGACTGACGCGGGCCGCGCGTCAGCCATGTTGCCTCCACATGTCGCGCGCGCGCGCCACCTAGAGCGCCATCGCGCGGCGACGTAACGACGTAGTTCGTGATCACTTTTTTTTTGCGGGACAGAAAATCCTGCCGTTCGACGGTGGAATCGAGTGGGAATAAGTGCGAATGAAAATTCGTGAGCTCGTTGCGCGACAGGTAGTTAGCCGTCTAGTTAAAATTCTTGCGATCACGTCGCGGATAACATGAAGAAGAATGTATCAAAATTACCTCGCGATTACGGTGCTCCGAAGTTTGCGTCCTAACCTTCATCTCTTCGAACGTCAATTACCGTTCGTGAGAAGCTCGGTTATCACTTGATATTGATTTAATGTACTGATCGATCAAGTATTTTAGAAGATTTGCAAAACAAATCTTGTACGTGTCGCGCATAAGTTCTTTTCCACAACGACAACTCAATGTTGCGTCTCATCGCGTAACGAAGGTTACCCGTTTATTTGTACGGTTATTTGTTGTGGATAACTGCGAGAGACAAAGTTAATCAGTTTCAATTAATATTAACAATATTAATAAGTGTAAGCTATTTATTAATGTGAGCTCTTGAAATATTAACAATAATCAATTAATCTTAGAAGGGCTAATAATTAATATAATTTATTATAAATACTAAATTAATAATAATAAATTACATTAATTGATTACGCTCTGTTAATTGCGGCATTGCTCTTATTATACAAGCCCTTCCAAGATTAATTGATTATTGTCAATTAATATTACTCTTGTTAAAGCCAACACAATGAGCTATCATCGAGGAAGCAGTAGCAAGCCAAAAGGCTTCGGCTTTACCGGCTTCCAAATGTCTGGAACAAAAAGAAGCGGCACCAATATACCTCCACCTCCTCCAAACTCCACTCTGAGCAAGCAGGGCTATCACACGATGAATGCCATTACAGAAAATGCCTTGTCCGCTTGTTGGGGCATGCCTAAGAAGCGCAGCAAGACCGAGGAAGAGTTAGTATGATTTTATGTACGAACAATGTTAAAAAAGAAAAACAGATATATTAAGCATTATGATCTTTATTTAAATTCAGATACTTTGAGGACGATGATGAACCTCCAACTTCATCCTTGGAATATATACCTGCGCCTGGTTCTCCCACGTACGACTTGATGAAGAAATCTGCGACGAAAGATGAGAGCGATAGCGAGGAGGATACTCTGGATGCTTTCATGGCAGGTATCGACGCGGAAGTGAAGCGGAATAATTGCGCAGCTCAGTGTGGTGATAATCGTAAGGAAGACAAATCCAAAGGATTTCGGGCGGACATTGATGGAGAGGACGACGAGGAAAGTTACTACAGGTATAATTTCTTAGATATTGCCAATCACATATGATGTAAAATTGTTAATAATAAAATATACAATTCGTCTTTGTTTCGCTTCTAGGTATATGGAAGAAAATCCAACTGCTGGTTTGCAACAAGAAGAATCTGATCAAGAAATCGAATACGATGAAGACGGCAATCCTATTGCGCCACCGAAAAAGAAAGAAATCGATCCACTACCTTCGATTGATCATAGCGAAATAGAATATGAACCGTTCGAGAAAAACTTTTACAATGTGCACGAAGAGATCGCAAGTTTAAGTAAACAGCAGATCGATGACTTAAAAAAGACTCTGGGTATAAAAGTATCTGGACCGTCTCCACCGAATCCGGTCACAAGTTTCGGCCATTTTGGCTTTGACGATGCACTGATTAAGACTATCCGTAAAAATGAGTATACACAGCCCATGCCTATTCAGGCACAAGCAGTTCCTGCTGCCCTAAGCGGACGGGATATAATAGGTATAGCGAAAACTGGTAGCGGTAAAACAGCAGCATTTATTTGGCCGATGTTAGTGCACATTATGGATCAGCGCGAATTGAAAGCTGGAGATGGTCCGATCGGTCTCATTTTAGCGCCAACGAGAGAATTGTCTCAACAGGTATAATCTCATTCCTTCTGTTATAATAGAGAAAATATGTTTAAAGAGTCTATTATGAATGTTTATAGATTTATCAAGAAGCAAAGAAATTTGGAAAGGTTTACAATATCCAAGTATGTTGTTGCTATGGAGGTGGTAGCAAATGGGAACAGAGCAAAGCATTGGAAAGCGGTGCAGAGATCGTAGTCGCTACCCCTGGTAGAATGATCGATCTAGTTAAAATGAAAGCAACGAATTTAACTAGAGTTACATTTCTAGTTCTGGATGAAGCCGATAGAATGTTTGACATGGGATTTGGTGAGCGATCATACACTGTCATATACATTGAGCGAATATCAATAATATATGAAATTTATTCCCTTTTTTATAGAACCACAAGTACGATCTATATGTAATCACGTAAGACCTGATAGACAAACACTGCTGTTTAGCGCAACATTCAAAAAGAAAGTAGAGAAGCTCGCTAGAGACGTTTTAACAGATCCTATTAGGATAGTGCAAGGAGATGTCGGTGAAGCTAACACCGATGTAACGCAACATGTTATCATGTTCCATAACAATCCTAGTGGTAAATGGAATTGGCTGTTACAGAACTTGGTTGAATTTCTAAGTGCTGGTAGTCTTTTGATCTTTGTCACTAAGAAGGTGCGAAAACTAAGCATCCCATAATTGTTGTACAATATGAATACATGAATACAATGTGATTACATGGGATGTGTAATCTAATATTTTTCCCCTACATCAGCTGAACGCGGAAGAACTTGCCAACAATCTCAAACTGAAAGAGTTTGATGTATTACTTTTGCATGGTGATATGGATCAGGTTGAGAGAAATAAAGTGATTACGGCTTTTAAAAAGAAGGATGTCAGTACCTTAGTTGCTACTGATGTAGCCGGTAATTAAACTATTAATGTCTTTACACATACACACATACATACACACGCGCGCACGTATGCATGTACATGCGAAATTCTTATCTTGTGTACGTTTCAGCGCGAGGTTTGGACATTCCACATATCAAGACTGTCGTGAATTATGACGTAGCGCGAGATATTGATACACATACACACAGAATAGGAAGAACAGGACGAGCCGGCGAAAAAGGTACTGCATATACTCTTGTGACAGAAAAAGACAAAGAGTTCGCCGGACATTTAGTAAGAAATTTGGAGGGAGCGAATCAGGAAGTGCCAAAGAGTTTGATGGATTTGGCTATGCAAAGCGCTTGGTTTAGGAAATCAAGATTCAAAGGTGGAAAAGGAAAAAGTTTAAATGTCGGAGGGGCAGGACTTGGTTTCAGAGGCAGACCCAATTCATCGAATTCGGTATATATCGTAATGATAATTTATAACTGGTTATTCAATTGAGATGATAATTATGTATGTTTTGGGATAATTGTATATTTTAGGGTGGATCAACGTCACAGGCATCCAAGGATATTAGCGAGGTAGTTAAAAAATTAGAAAGACACGGACCTGGTAGCGACAGACTCTCCGCTATGAAAGCCGCTTTCCGAAGTCAATATAATTCCCAGGTGAGACACGTATAGTTACTTCTATAAAATATACACCACAAGAAATAAAATTTAGAAATACAAATATTTTTAATATAATCTTGATACACAGTTCCGAGCATCATCGGATCATACCTGGGAACAGACGATCACTCCTCCTTCCGTGATAATGCCGCCACCGCCAACCGTTCCGCCACCGAAGCCTGCAGCTCAAGAGAACCAAGCTTCCGATTCCTCAGGATTGGAACGTAAAAGAGTGCGAAAGAGTCGATGGGAGTGATCAAGTTAGTGTATTATTATTTGTGCATATTATATAGCAATTATATACATTATATTATATTGAAATGATAATGAACTGAGACTTGTTTTATATTACAATAAAATTTAATTTTACCAATTCGTATGAGAGAGAGAGAGAGAGAGAGAGAGAGAGAGAGAGAGAGAGAGAGAGAACCATCGTTAACCTTTTGGTCAAACTCATATCTGATACCTAATGATCAATCCCGGCTTATAACTCTATCGATATGTTATAATTTTGCTACAATTTTACTTTTATTTTGCTACAATTCCGCGGAGCGGAAGCTGCATGCAGTTCCTGTATCGATCTAATCATATCTTTGAAAGCGCGCATATGCAAGTTGCTTAGAGTGAATCACTCCCAATTATCCCATAAAGAATCGTGGCCGTGATCATGTTATCTGCAGTTAATTTTTTAAATTTCACGATCATATCCCGTATAATTACGCCATACAAAAGTGACTGGTTATCTTTCCGATAATTACGTCGTCATACAAAAGTGACTGGTTATCTTTCCGATAATTACGTCGTTGAAGAATGATGTTTATTCGTATTTATTTTTTGTCAGTTTATTAACAATGTACACAGGTATAGAAAATACAATACAAATATTTATATATATTGAAAAAAAGGATGACCCAATCTCTATATATATAATTTTAAAATTATCAAAGCTTTGGAACTTTTAAAAAACATTAACGAAAATTTAAGAATATTTTATGAATATTGAAAAAAAAGTAGCGCGTAACTGAGACGATATATATCAAAATTTCGAAAACTACACTCTACTTTATCTACTATGCCCTTGCTGTCCTGAAAATATATTCACCACCCTCGTTAACATTATCCTGGCGATGTATGCGTGCGCGTGAACAAGGATAAGTGTTCCCTTAATTATTTATGATGATTAAGCCAAAGGGATAACACTAAAGCCATCAATCATGTGCTCGACACAATCGAGTGGGACGTTAATGACGGTAGAATCGCTGCCACGTGTCTTCGCGTCATTAAGTCATGTCGATACACACGCTTCGATCGGAGATGCCGGCGCGTAGCAACGGAGTTTCTAATGCCTGTGAATCGCCCAAGGTTCGTATTCACGATCATCTGCCAAGGTCGCGAGACTGTGGCAATCTTTTCCTTGCTTCGATTCCGTGTTGCTGCAACTCACATCGCGTCGGTTCCAATCGAATTCGCTATTCCTTCAGGAACATTAAGTGGGTACATTTAAGATCTCTCTTTCATCCAAATTATATTGCAACGTATGTACTTTAGATTTGCAATTGTCTAAAGATTAAGATTCTTAAGGATTTATATATTGCGGCATCGCAGGGCTACTCTTTCTTCTAGTCTTTTCCACCTGTTGCGTGAGGATCGTTGAACCCAACGACTTCTTTGCAGCGTCTATATTTTTGCCGCTAAACTTTTCCATGGCCCTGGTGTAGGAGCCGGTACAAATCCGCCCCCAGACTTTCCGGTCATCCGCGCACTGCCTGTTTCTTCCCTCGCTACACGTTCGTTGGACGTCGCTTTTCTTCGCAATTCTGCAAACTTCCTCTTTTTCAAGAGACATGCTGGAGCCCGTAGTGATCTGGACATCCTCCCATGATACGTTCACATCAGATTGCACGCTGGACGGTGTGGGGCAACTGCTGTCGCTGGACAGGGAGGAAGATCGAATAAAAGATGGCGATACTATCAGTTTTATTCTCTCTTCCGATTGACTGTTCGAGGGCGATCCGCTTTTTGGACGAGAATTCGTCTTGCAACCGCCAGAATCACCATCTTGATTGTCATGGACGAAATTGTCGTTTAAGATAATCTTCGCAATCGATGTTCTTTTCCTCAGATTTTCCAGATTTTCTCTAGAGGTACTTTGAGAATTGTCTACCCGCTGCAGAATATCCTTGAGATTTACATTCGCGGGAATTACATCAGCTCCAAAACTCAGTTTGGTTCGTTCGATCTTAGATATTTTAGGTCCGACTTTTCCATTAGTCGTGACAACAGTCTTTTTTGATGTTTCGCGATTGTCGTCGTTGGCAGTTATATCCGGATATATGTAATTAGGTAATCTTTCCTTTTGACGTATTGAAATGGTAATTCTCGGTTGCACTTCTAGCGGTTTCGAATATTTCTCTTCATTTTTGTTCTCAAGCGTTTCCATCTTGCCGGACATAGCACCTTTCACGCATTGCTTGTATTTCTCGTCTATCGTAATATCGAAGCTGTTTTGAGTACTCACGTTGTCGACAAAAATACTCTGTCTGTTCTCCTCAGATCGCAAGAGCGACCATCGATCTAAGGATAAGTTCGTGTCTTCCTCCTGAATCATTAAGCTTTGCGAACCATCGGTAACACGTTCTTCAGCATTGCTCGTGGAATCTCTTTCATTTTTTGCAGGATCGTTCTTCGTACTATCCTGAGTCTCGTTCTTGACGTCGTCGTCCTCGTTGCCGGAATCGTTATCGAGACTCTTCAAGATACCTTCATTCTTCTCGTTGCGTTTCCTGAGTTCCTCCCAATTTTTTCGCGGCTTGTAGCTCGTCTTTCGCCTGACAATTTTGCTCTCGGTGATGTTGATGTCCGGGATAAAGAGACGCAACGCCTTCGTGCCAGTCGGAAACGTCGAGATTGGAAATGAAATGTTGATTTGCCTCTCAGACATGATTGCTCTCGAGGCAACCTCCTGATGCTTGTTGAAAGCGGAAACTAGCTGTGCCACCGTATATTTCGGTTCCTCGTTCTCCGATTCCGTCGAGCGATCCTCCTTATCGTCAGACGCCGCTGAGTTGTTGGAACGACTAGACACGTCGGAATGTTGACGTTCGCAGAGACGTTTGTCCGTGTTGGCGGGCATCGTATTGGAGCATAACGGCATCTCGTCGGAATCCTCTGTTAGAGTATCCGACTCGACGGACTTGAGAGAATCTAGATTCTCCTCGGATTCCGAGGTGAGTTTCTTCGAAGAAGTCTGCGCATTCTTTGCTGCATGTTGCGAATCATTATTCGACTCACGATTTCGATTATCGTTACTGAAGTCGCTCGATGTTTTCACTTCTATCGACGAAACAATTGGTACACATTGATCAATCTTCTGCCCAATTTTATCGGATGTTAAATCGATCTCCGATTTTACGTCAACGACCAAGTGATAGTCACTGATCGAAGGTGTGAGCCTAGAAGACGCAATCTCGGCGTCGAGTTGCTTGAAAATCGGCAACATATCTTCGGTCTTCGCGCGCTGGTAGCTCTTCCTTCGCCGTTTTAGGCATTCCAGACTTCTATAGATATCCAAGACACCCTGAGACTTCGACAGGGATCTTAAGCCATATAATTTCTCGCGGGACTTACTGATTACGGGATTCATCGTGGCGACGGCACCAGCTCGCTCGCAGTTGATCGCCGAAGATCCGTTCAACAGACACGCTTGAGATTGAACGCGATTCAGACTGCGTATCTTTGACAATATACCGCGACTTAGACCCTGATTCAGATTAGCTTGGGATCGGCTCTGAGCTTTATTCAGCAGTCCCTGAGTTTGTTCTTGATTCAGCAGACAGCTCTGACTTGCGCAGCTCAGGCTGGTTCTGGAGGAGTTCAGGCTGATCTGAGAATCCGCCGGGCTGGTAAATCCCTCGCTACCTGCCAAACTCGAGCGACTTCCAGTTAGACGATGACTCAGGCACATTTCGCTTTGACTGAGTACGCAATCCTGTAAGCCCTGTTGACGATGCTGTTGATAATTCTGATCGTTTTGAATGTCCCCCTGGCAGAGACTTGCCTGGCTGGTCGTTTGGCTCATTAGCGCGGCTCTTCTCAGGTTCTCGCGACTGACCACGCGTTCCAAAAGAACCTCCCGCGATTTCGATAAGTACCTTCGCAGATGCGGCGACGCCTGTGTTGGGGCGCCGCGCAACCAGTCGTGGCGCAGGCATTGCTTCGCGGTCATCCGTGCACTTAGGAAATAAAAGTGAGAATAAAGTTTACTCTTTTTGATTATTCGAGAAAGCTTAAGTGTGATGAGTCGTACATTGAATTCGAGAACACATCAAATCATTTTCAATAAGTTTTTCTAGTTCCAAAACATCCCAATTTTCAAAATTCTCTAAAATTCCTAATTTTGAATAATATCCCAGAGCGTGATTCGAATATTTATATTGTTGACAACATTGTTTGACAATTCTCAAAAAAACGAACGCTTCTCGCTAGTCCTATAATAAACATACCTTGGGTCTAGCACCAAAAGCTTCGCGACGAAGTCTTTCGCCTGCACCGAGACATCCTCGAATAGCTCTTCGGGAAAGTCTACTTCTCCTAAGGATATATTCTGGAAGGTCTCCTGATCGGTCTCGCCACCGAAAGGCGAGAAGCCCGTCAACAATACGTAGGTTGTGACACCGAGCGACCTGGAAAAAAGGATATTTTCGTAGACGGAGGAAGCCCGAACCCCTGCATCTGCACAGAAAAAGTAACGAAACACGCCACATTTGGTCTTACCACATATCGGCTGCTAGCGTGATTGGCTCATAATGCAGTATTTCAGGCGCTGAAAGAGAAATGTAAACACGATTAAATATATGGAAATGTACGCACAATAGCATTCAGTGGTCTCACGTGCCGAGGTCTCTCCTCCGCACGTCCACTTATTTCGTGTCCAGTGACCTCGCACATGACATCATTCGGATTCGCAAGCGTTATTTTTATTTACATATGAAAATCGAACGTGGGCCGATGTGCGAAGATGATGATCGGGAAGAACCGCGTTCGAGATGATACTGCGACGGCCATTCTACTCATCGGAGTTTCAGGTGCTTCGTCGCCTAAGATCGTCATTATAGTCTCGACCTGGCTCTGCGTGAAGTCTCCGTAAAAGTTTAGCGCGAGCAGAACGAGGAGATACGATTGCAATAACTGTTCCGGTCTATTGCTGTCAGACCGTCAGACTGGATTGCCTCGGCCGACGATACGATCTTAAACTGCCCACTGCCGACCCCGCTGATCCTATTATTTCGTAGACAGTATGCGCGGTGGCGACACGCATCAATTAAATCGCGCGGCGGGTAGTCCACCGGTTCTGCCTCTTAAGCAGACGGATTTAGAGCACTCTGTCCTAACGAGCGTAACGGTTACCACCTCCGACACCTCACTGCTTGACATTTCGCTGTTACAGCGAATAAGAAAATGAGATAAGTGGGCGGGCGGGACCGATTGAAGTCGACACCGGCGATGATTAATCGGTAAATAATTTTCGGCGAGTCCGAAGGAACGCGTCACTTTAAATTGCAAATCATATTTGGACTTACGACGGTCCGACGAAGACATTGTTCGCGCGAGATCTTAATTTTCACGAAGGAGGGACAGAGATAAAGAGAGATAAAGAGAGAAGAAAGGAAAAGATCGAACAAAGCAGGAACGTTAATTCATCGGCCGTCCGACTTTGTTATTTACTTCGTTCCGCGACGTAAAGGCCACGACGCGTCGATTACCTTGCTTGGAAACGGCACGATTTGAAGAGACCGACGTCAATTACGACAGGCGGGAGGGAGCCGTCACCGCGTGTGCGTGTGCGTAACGGGGGGGATCCCCCCGAGCTTTATTAAGGGCGCGCGACGCGGCAGCGTGCAATGAGGCTAACGTGTCAATTAATATCGATTATATTTGCGATCTCGCCACAGTGATTGTCAATTAACGGACCCAGATAATGATCGGTAGCAATTAAGCCACGCGGCAAAGAGCAAAGAGCGCGGACACCTGGACGAGTTTCCCTCCGAAACGACGTCACGGTGACTCCTTGGCATCGAGTAACGTCCGGTACACGCTATCTCTCGAGTCATAATGTGGCAATTTATATTTTTGTGTTCTTGATTAAGGAAGTTTGTCAAGCTGCTATCCGCACATCCGATTTCTCAGCGATTTCTCAACCGGGCGCGCTCCGAATTGTTACGTGTACGAAAGAGATTTATGAAGCGTATTAAACTTTCGAAATTTCAAATGACTATACGTCATGATAGAAGATGGAATATTTTATTTTTCTTACTCGTTATAGTAATAATATAAAAGAAAGATCGGTTGTCTTATAAAAAATTTTTTTTCGATTTCTTAGCAAGTATCTTTTTAACCGTTACGTAGCATGTATACGGCGTATATGAAAATATTTTTCCTTTATTATATATATATATTTTTTATTTTTATTTATTTCTATATTTTTTATTTTATATTTTTTAATTAAAGCCTAAACTAAAAGCCATCAAATCATTTTTTGTTCGCAGTAAATTTTTTTCAAACTTTTCTGACAAAACGGATTTGAATCGATAATCCTTAAAAGTTAAACTTCCCATCGATGTGTAAGTAAAATAAGATAGTGAGTATACGAGAGAATTTTAGAAGGCCGGTCACTCACCGACGTAATCCGGCGTACCAAGAATCTCCCTGACCTCGGTGCCCTCGAGGATCACTCTCGAAATCTCGAAGTCACATAACTTAACGTCGCAGTCCGGGAAGGAGCCCATCATGACCAGATTTTGAGGCTGTAAAAGAATCAAGGAAAAAAAGATTCCTTATACAAACCTACACGTGTAATGTTTAATAGGAAAAGTTTCGATGTGAGTGAGCGAACGATCTCAAAAAATCGAATCTCTCTGAAGCCTAACCGATCAGCTTCTTTTTATAAATGTTTCAATTTTAATTCAGGGTTTCAATTTAATTCAGTATGTTAGTATTAATATAACTGCGTTAATTTTTTTCTCTGCTTTTCGTTTTATTGATCGGTTTGGTTTTGGTTTTGACAAGCTAAATTGTTAACCGCCACATTGTACAATCTGCATAATCAAATCGCTTTACACACTCTTATCTCGCGAAACAATTTTGCTGGGATCGCGTTCGTATCTTGGAAAAACTGAACTGTCCATCGCCCGTTTTATTGCTGTCGTAACAAAAGGGATGCGATCGGTCTTCCGCGTGCTCGCGCAGATAAGAGCGCGCGAGTATATTAATGGCGTAAGGAAGCGATTTCTGTATCACGTTACAACGCGCCCGGTATCATTGCCGGTTCCGCCGGTGAATGGAATTTCGGTGTATATGCATCGTTTAGATTACAGAATCGCCAATGCTACGACTGCGCTTCGTTATTGAGGCGCACGGGGATGCATCGTGCATTCTTCCGCATCCGGCAATCGTCCCTTTACTTTGAATTTTATACTTGCTTCGGGAACGATTCTGATACACTGTTAAATATTAAAAGATTAAAATTTAAATTCCTTGAATTAACATTTTAATAAATTTTCACTAAATAACATTTAAATAACATTTTGTTATACTGTTATTGAAATTAAATAATATTTTGTTATTTTTAATTCCTAAGTATGTCAAATTTTGTGTGTGTGTGTGTGTGTGTGTGTGTGTGTGTGTGTGTATTATTTTAATGCAAAATATAAGATTAAAAAAATAACCACAACAACTTAATCAACCTATTTCTGTAATTGAACTGTTTAGTTTCAAAGTAAACAGTCTATATTAACCCTTGTAATATTTTGAAAAATATGCAATTTTTTAGGTATCTATTAAAATTAATATATTTCTCTTAAAAATGAAGATTTCACGTTTTTTTTTTAAATTTTGTGAAATGTAAAGTTTTACGTGAAAGAAACAAAAAATTATTTTTCGTAAATAAAAGTAAAAATAAAGTTATTATATGTGTATTAAAAATAGAAAGCCGATATATCGGCTCTAAGGTACTAAAAGGCACTTAGCGCCTTAACATATGCACTTAGTAAATAATAAACTAAATTTGAATCCAATTTAATACATTTCTTAATTATTAAATTCTATTATTTTACTTAAATTAATGATATATATCGATATATGATTGATATATATCGATAACGATGTATTGATATATCAGTGGTGATCTATGGTCAAATGATTAAAAATGACTCAAATAGGGTATAACTTGACATTACGAATTTAACAGTGTGTAGCTCGTGACAAAGAGAAACAGAGGAGAGTTCAATGAGCGCAGTGCGCGATTCAACAGAACACGGCGCGCCGTCTTCGATACCGTTTTTGTGACGACCTGGTGAATAGCGGCGTCTGTCTGCTAATATAAATGCTATCTCTGCCGGCTACAATCGGCTCGCTGTATTCATCGATCGGCCGCGCCGCGGCCGATCGAGCGTGGACAAAGGAAATAATTAGTCGCGAAAGACATCGGTACGGAACCGGCGATATTACCCCCGAGATAATTTATAAAAACGTATCGAACATGCGAATTACTGCGCTAACGATTCGCGGCGAATCGTCGTGAATTCAAAGACACGCTAACAATCCAATTACCATAAATCGTCAGTAGTAATCGGTGTGTAACAAAAGTCGACTATCGAAGGCTACGTTATTATAATTGTTGACATAATCTAGATCGCAACGATCTCATATGATTTGATATATTCTATATTCTATATATTCAACCAGGATCGTGGCTTTCGCCAGTCGCCAGATCGCTCGATTGAACGAGATAAGCATACATCGCGTACATTCGCATTTATCGGAGCAACAACTCGATTAAGCAAGATAAAACGGCAAGTAGTCGTTCGTAGGTGTATTAAGATGGTTCGTTTTTTTTTTTCATGGTAAATAGAAGTGTCGAGCGTTCAGCTGATCATCTGAAGACAAAACGCGACGGAGGACAACCCTTTTTCGAGCATCATCGGCGTTCGACTAGGTCAGCATCATCGTCGCTTTAGCGGGAGGAGCCTTGGGTATTTTCACGTAGGCGCGCCTGAATATTCAAAGTTTCTCTTGGCCGCGCGTGCGACTAATAAATAATGACAAAAGACGTAAAAATAAATCTCGCCGGCCCTCGGAGATACGTAATTCCCTCGACGGGGCGATTACGTGGCGGGAATATTACGCGGCCGTGCTCTCCGCACATCGACTTTACGGGCATAATAATATCGCGCAGAAGCTCGCGAACGCGTGCAACCGTGTGACAAGCAGGTCATACTAGTGGGAAGACTATAAAGAATAATGTGCGGATCGCAATCGCGCTCGTAAATCAAAACGACGCCCATCTTCGTCTGTCGTTTTCTCGCTCTGCCTTTTTCTGCCAGATTTCACGTTTTTCCGTGAAACGACTGTTGATCAAGCTGAGAGCGTGAAGTAATTTTCATTCAGACTTGGCCTGCCAAGTCTTGCAAACTCGGAGAGATCGGATGACGCGATCGAAAGATCGAACGTGGCATTGTACGCGAATCCAATTTACGATGGATTCAATTTAATAGGAATAGGTATAGGCGCGATCGGTACAGTGCGCTTCATTTCCCAGAAACGATAATCAAACATTTAGATTACGATATCGAGTCTACAAGGTATTGATTTGATTCGATTCTATTGGAAATGAACAAATATCTAGTTTTGGAATACGATGAAAAAAGTCGATGCTAACATATAATAAAAACACAAACATATATTTCATACTTGCAAATTGAAACTATACGTTAATATCTTGTGACTTTTTAATCACATCTATACGAACTTCGCAAATTGCAAAACGAACCGGATACGGAGTTTGATTTCAATGATCGCCTTAGGCTTTTTAATCAATTTCTTTCAGTGTTATGACATTGGTAAATATCTGATGATCAGTTCTCCGGGCTCTCCAAAAGGATATATACGATCGGTAATCCTACACGGATTGAATCAACGAAATCTTTCCGCGTTGACCAAATGCGTGGGCTCGAGCGAATATATCAAAGTCGTTTGATCGTTCAATCGAAACTATTTGGCCTACCTGAAAAAAATAAATATGGCACCTGGATCAAATCGATCGAAAGATCTATGCTAATACGTCTCGGATATATAAAATCGTATGTTGTCAGGTGTTATAATCGAAAGGCTACCTGTCCCAATACTCAAGTCCGAATACTCGGTCCGTCGCGTGACTTCCCCCGCGAACTCTCGGGTTATCGGGAGTTGCTACGGTTAAGGTAGGCCAGACACGGGTGTCCCACGGAGGAGGTAGGAAACCAGGTGGTGATTCACCGAGAGTTGTGTGCACAACCGGCGAAGGAGCAGGGCGTGGTCGTCGTTCGCTGCAGCGCGAGAAGCGGCGCCGCGCGCGTTCCGTTTTCTTTTCTTCTCCGCTTTTTTCTTCCTCTTCTCCGCGTCGCGAACTCTTCGCGATCTTTCGCGGTGATCTCTCGCTCGGCGCGATATCTCATCTGCGGCGCGTTCCCGCGAACACCGCAGTGTGGGCGGCGTCCCGCAACGATTCGAGACGAGACCAAGATACGAATCGTCCATTCGTCCATTTTGTCCTGCTCTTGTCTTTTTTTCTCTCTTCACATTGCTCTCTTCTCCGCAAAGTGTGGACTTCACGTGGACGTTTCGCCGTGACAAGATTCCTCATAATTCCCCGTTTCCTGTGGTGCGATTCGCGAGATCCAGCGAGGAAATCGCGCGCGTGGAACACGGTTCGGGGTTCATGCGCGAACACTCAACAGTGGAACTCCTTTTCTCTCTTTTTCTCTCACATGCTACATATGCCGCATCGCCAAATACGGCAGCGGCGTGTTTATGGAGCACGGGAATAATGTTCACGCAACGGCGCGTACGTACGTACTTACACTCCGCCGCAGCGCTTACGAAATAAATCAGGTGATACCCATTCGTCAGGAACTTGAGCAACGAGCAGCTCGTAGTAGGTCAAAGTTAATTTATTGTTTATTATTGTTAATTTATTGTGTCACCCTCCCCACACGGTAAACGCCAATCAATCCAACTGATTCGTGCGATTAATTTCGCTCTTTGAATTAATCGCATCGGTTGACCCTTAGTCTCTTTAGTCTCTTTGGGACTCTTTGTTTCACGCGAGAGTAATTGTACTCTCGACTTGATTTAATGCAAATCGACCTTAACTCGCGCACGAGGATCACGGATAAAAAGCGCAAGGCGGACGTTGGCGAACGACGCCGGGTATCCCGCTATTTCGTTCGAGGATGTCTCGAGCTGTTAAAGGCTCGACGACTTCTTTTTCGTTCTTTCTCTCTCTCCCCCTCTCTCTGTTTTTCTCTTTCTCTCTCTCTCTCTCTCTCTCTCTCTCTCTCTCTCTCTCACGAGGATAACGAGGAGGAATCTTCCTATCCGTAACGAGCGATTCCGATGACCTCGTCGAATCAAAATGCATTTTATGATGCGCAGCTACTTTTGCATCTCCCGGCGTTGTTGTCAGCTTATTTTTTCCGAATATCCATGCGACTTTACAACCCGCGGCACACGTTCACCTCGCAATGCTAATCCGGCTCGATGTCGATTATTGTGTTCTTTGATCAGTGAGTTAACGACGAAATAAATCGACTGCATTTAGCACTTTAGTAAGCGTTAATTGGATTATACTTTTAGATCTAAATTGAGGGGAACTATTCCTCTATATCTAAAAATATAATCCAATCAGAACACTTGCTAAGTTGTTTTTTTCTATTGAACGCAATAAAAATTGCCCGAACGGAACGTAGTATATTTCTAGTTACTTCTAATCCAATTAAGAGAATGACAATGATGCAAAACACACACACACACGCGCACGCGCACGCGCGCGCGCACACACACACACACACACACACACACCAATGGAACAATGATAAAAAATATATAACGTATATAAAAACGTGCGAAGAAAACAGTTAAAATACCGGAATAAAAAAGCTTTCGATTCAAACGAACCAGTGAGACGGCCATTTCGTTTTCCGAGACTTCTAAGCCGCCGACGTTTTTATGCAGCGCGCGAGTTGAACTGAAACGATAAAACAATGCTGTCGAGATTAAAGACCGTCGGAGATTAAAGACCTTCACATGTAAATGGGAAATGTCGTCGACTGTGCGATACCGACGACGCGTCTGCGCTCAATTAACGCCGTTCAAACATTTTATGAGCGAAAAAGAAATAAAGAAAATCACAAAAATGAAGCAGTCTGACGTTTGTTGTACAAAGTGCAGACATTCAGCAAAAAAAAAGAACCGTCGACTTCAAAGAATAAAGCAAGCTCGAAGCGAGCCATTGTTCAATGGATAATTCATTCGTCTCGATGAGGCTCAAAACTTTACTCGATTTTTAAAGTGCTGACTAAAAAAAAATCCCAGAATAATTCGTGTAACATCGACGAGAAAAATGTTATGTTGAAAGCGCGATACGTCTGAAATGCGGGATTCTTTTCGCTAATGAACGAAATCAACGCGAACGAAATCAACATTATCGACTCGGCGGAACGAAACTTCGCTCACGAAGATGAATCAAGTTTCGAAAGTTTGTTCGACTCGTCCATTTTCTATCCTCATTCGTCATTGCGACATGAGCAACAGTATCCCTTTTTTTATTTCTTCGTAGGACCATGTAAAAGCGAGTTCGATTTCCGTAGATGTTGAAACAACTCGCAATAAATCGAAAACGAGATGGTGCTGGTCCATATATTCAATTTGTGCACGGATGAGCTTTTTCTTTCCTCTCGCCGCGCGATCGAGGAGATCCTGTAATCGAATATCGACCGTACGCGCGCACGTGTGTACGTGTGTCTTTGTGCACAACATAAATGGAAATTCCAATTTGTTTCCAAGAGCTTATCGTTCATCATCTCGCGCGATCGATAGCACGACCGATTGCAATTAAAACTCTCCTCGGTAGCCATGTTATATTGTTTTTATAGAATGGATACCGTCACTCAATGACCGTCCAAGCTCATTCGATCACATGTTGAAATATATCGGACGTACCAAAATATATACGATTAATCATATCAAGTAGAACAGACTTGACAATGAGGAGCTACATTTTGATCTGAATTATTCTTGAAATTTTCCAGCATCTTCGTCGTGCAGTGGAGAAACAGTTGGAAATTTCTGGCGCAGTCGGTTCCGGGATCCGGATACGAGAGAAGCGTGACAAGTTCGCATCGACCTTTTATGGGTCGAACTTACCTTGATGTCCAAATGAGCGATATTTCTCTCGTGGAGGTAGGCGAGTCCTTCCACTAGCTGCCGCACAAAGTGTACGACGTCACCTTCGAGGGGCACCAAATCGCCATCGATGAGCGTTTGCAGATCGCCTCCGGGCGCGCTGAAAAAGAAATCATCGTTTCTTAGAACAATATTGAACGGATGATGCTTAGAATGCTTAAGTCACGTCACTACACCATTAAGTCAAATTATATACAATTTGAGTCATTTTTAATCATTCATACAAATCAATATGTCATTAATTTAACTAAAACAATGAAGTTAAACAATTTAACTTAAAAAAATATTAAATTTGACTCAAATTAGTTTATTATTTGCATATTAAATACATACATTAATAATGAACTCTGTTTACTTTGAAACTAAGTAATTCAATCATAGAACTGAATTGATTAGATGTGATTGTTTTTCTAACTATATGTTTTAAATTAAAATAACACATTTCGAAACATATAAAAGTTAAAAATAACACAGCGTTATTTAACTCAAGGAATTGATTTAAATTTGATCTTTTAGTATTTAAATAAAAGCTACGAGCGATCGTTTTATTATTTTTCCCGCTCCACAGCGCTGCCTCTCTAATATTGATAATTAATTCTATGCGAATATTTGTGTATATAAAATGATATATTTAGAAGAAAAATAAAAACGCAGTACTTACTATTCCATAACTAAGATGATTTCCTTTGGCGTCTCATAGACATCGTGCAGTCTGACGACACGTGGCGATTGCGAGCACAGGGATAATAAGGCGATCTCGTGTCTCAGTTCCGCGCTACAATCGGCGTTGAATCGGTTCCTGGATGAGTACTTGGCCGCGTAAAGTATGCCGGTTGATCGTGACCTGCAGCGGTAGACTCTCGCCCACTGACCGCTGTTAAGTTTAACAAATCTTTTGTTTAATACTTGTACGAGAAGAAAAGAAAGGGAAAAAATGAACAATTCCCTTCAAGATGTAATCCTGCGATACTCAATATATTTTAATCTTAAACCAACGTTAAAAAAATCATTACAGATAAATTGTATAAGATATAAAACAACGTGCGCGTGCGAGGATAAAATGAAGTGTAACGTAAAATGATGGAGAGTGACGGCACGGTTTATATTTGCTGTTTATATTGTCTGTTGCTCGTTCAATCGGATGTTTTGATGCAACTTTAACATCGATTAACTTTGTATTTTCACGAATTCATTTTATCCTTGAAAAACAAGTCGATGAACCGAACCCGAACCGCCTTTCCCTGGCATCCTTATTAAAATACTTTTCTCTCTGTGACGTTTCTTCTCTCTTTTCTCCACTCGCATTCTTCTCTCCGCGACTTCGAAGTTCTTCAAAAATGCTCCGTTTTCAGGAGACTTTCAGCCATCGCCGATTTGCTGCATAGAGAGCGTACTTTCTATGCAAACCCTATCAATTTTATTTTCCACATCGCGGGAACTTTTTATGTTTTATCCTCGACTTTTATTTCATGAAAATTTGTTTGCTATTTTGACGTATTCTATTCATAGTGCTATCTAACGTTCCACGGAATGATCTGTATTATTTAAAATGTCAGGTTCTTCGTCGTGCTAAGATTCTCGCGCTCGCCGTCGAAGATTCCGGTCGTCTCTTCGGCAAGGTCGACACAGCGGCGCCTGGCAAGGTTGTCCGTAATGCGTACCTCACGTTTTCACCCGTGTTTAAGCGAGTGAGTGCCTTTATCCACGGGAGAGTGTGTTACATAAACGGCTGTGAGCCCGTAAGATAAAATCATAGACGGTACCAACTTTCTACATCAACTTGACATCATATATAAATATCCCGATGTTCTATTTTTCGCTCGTTTAAGTCGAACGAAAATCTTTACTTACAAAACTTGTATATAAGCGGAAAGAACAATTTTGCTGAAGCATCTAAAAATTTAGATACAAATGTGAAAATAATTTTGTTGAATCATCGAATTATGTAGGACACTTAAGCTATCAAGTAGAATATCAAAATTTTTTACGGCATTGCTCATCATGGTTGAATTTTCTATATAATTATTTTGATGAAACATTTTGATTTAATAATTATTTTCAGATTTGTATCTAACTATTTTTAGATATTTTAGTAAATCGTTCTTTCCATGTGTGCATGAAAAGAACAGTTTTGTTGAAAAATCTAAAATTTTAGCTGAATACAGAAAACTAATTTTGTTCAACTCACAATAATTATAATTATCACAATTATTTCACACTTATATAGAACACTCAAACCAGTTGCTAAAATACAAATTTTTTGCAGCACTGCTCGTTATTTTTAAAATTCCAACAAAATTATTTTAATGGTCCAACAAAATTATTTTTTGATCTGAATCCAGCAAAATTTTAGATCTTCAACAAAATCGTTCTTTCCTTGTGTGTGTGTGTGTGTGTGTGTGTGTGTGTGTGTGTTTTATATTTTTTTAGATAATCAATTAAAATCGTTGAATCGGAGGAAGCGCTAGAATCATCTCATCGACTTTAAGATCGAGAGCTGGAGGAAGCTGCAGTTGGGCCCGGTGAATTGCACGTGAAACGTGCTTCGCGTGCAAATCGACGGCGACTCATCGCCGCGGCAATATCCACCACGTCGCGGTCGTGGAGATAAGGATAATGAGCATCTGATAGCGCGCCACGCAATTAACTTTAATCGATTCCAATTTTAAGGCTGCGCGCCAGTGTACCCTGAATTTTTCCACCCCTCCCGGATTCCGGAGAGATACTCGATGTAAAAGCGCAAGATGGAGGAACAAAGGAAGCGATGCCAGACGGAGAGGACGATATACGTCGCAATTTTTTCTGCCCTTTACCGCGGGACTCAAGGCTCGTTTCCAAAAGTAATTACCGCGGATACAGAGCGGGTATCGAGGAACGTGCACACATGTATACAAGAAGAGTGCGTTGAATCGACGAGACACACGCCGAGCCGCCGGGATAATATCTGCTGTATACGGCTTTAACGATTAAAGTATTCGTTATTATAATTATTAAAGATCGGGCAGTAATCATAGAAAATTGGATTTTAGCGACCGGTCGCGTAATGACGGCGGTCGGGAAGTATTGAAAACCAAGCGGGGAGACACGCAGCATAATTTATGAAAATTTATCGCCCTAGGGCGCCTTTGCTTTTCGCCTCGGCCGATCGCAGACACAGATATATAATAAAGAGCGTCTTGGTTTCGGAGAACTGTTTGAGTTGCTGATATTTCAATTATGTCAAAACAACAATAAATTTAGATTTTTGTTAATTATACGTGGAGAAAGAAGAGAGAAAAGAGAAAATGACTGCGTTCGGTAGAAAAAGTAATTTTGCAACTATTGTAAGATTCTTTAATATGATTGATTTATACGTTTAGATTCTCTCTGTGAGAAACAAAAGCAAAAATCAATCATATTAAAAAAATTTTACAACAGTTGCTTTTGCAAAACTACTTTTTTTGAACGCAACCAATCATATAGTTAATATAAGATGTAATCGACGTGTGGCTTCAAATGTTGCGTGATTGACTGGTATTAAGTTCGATCTTTCAGCTCTTGCCCCATATGTCTCCATTAAAAGATTGATATATTAAGACTCTCGTTCATTTACCACTCAGATCGTGAAGTTAGAAGAAGTGAAAAAATACATAAAATTTTTGTAAATTATATTGAAATAGAAATATTTTTCAACGACAACAACATTTGCAATCGATTTAATAAAAATATATCAAAAACTTTTTTTATTTCGAGAAAAAATTAAATCACGTTTCTATATATTATGAACAGTTTGTTATAACTAAACATAACTTATTTCGTTTTTGATTATGTATAATTTATTTTTAGATATATAGTTATTTATTAATTAACGAAACAAAAAGAGAATTTTCAGTATATTTTATAAATCGGTTTTATTGATTGTAAGTGTTGTTTTATTGAAACATATCTTTATTTTGATATATATTAATTTATTTTTACGAATTTTTTTATATTATGTATTTTCTTGCTTCTGACGTCACAATCTGAGATAGTAGTGGTGAGTGAACGAGAGCCTAAAGCCTACTCTACAATAGCCGTAACATAAGGCTATAAGATACAGGCTGAGCCAATCATAGGATCCTTACAACCGCATCTTACAGCTTTACAACTTTACTAATACTATAGCAATTGTAGAATAAATTTCATATTAACGGTTAAGAATATTGTGTTCTAATACTTCCTGTGATTTGCAATTATAAGACAATTATATTATATATTATAATACAAAGGCATCAAAGGCACCAGACTTAATCCCAAGGAAACTCCTATTATAACTCAAATTTAATAAAGTGATTACGTGACCATAATATATAAGGTCGAAAATTAGAGGTAAAAGAAAGAAAAAAAGATGTATAATCGCGATAAATCCACACCCAAATATTTCCGCATAAATATCGTGATTATGTTCGTAACTCGATCCAGCTATACGGCAACTGTTTATATTATACGCCTTTGTGCTTGCCGGCAACAGCTTCATTAGCGATGCAAACGCGCTGCGAGGAAATTGCGGCGGTTGATATCGGGCGCGCGTGAAGTTATCAGTGCGCACACCGACGTTATCCGAGAAATTAAAACGATGCATTAACATACCCATGAATATGAAAAGTCCACGCGAGTAAGCTCGCTCGCACGTTCTCTTGTCACACCTTTATTTCTCGAAAGGGAGCCACTATATCTGTTGATAATCGGGTGATTAATATCGTCTTGATTAATCAATACCTCAGCGAGAAACCGGTACTGTCACTCTATGACGTTGTATCCTACATTTTGATTAATTTGTTTATTCGTTTCATTAAGACACATCGACATGCAAACGCGACGACGAACTGCAGGGCGAACCGCTTTGAGTTTGAATTTGCTCTGGCACAGTTAAAGTTTTCAGATAACGATAATTGGCAGTTTACATTCCGCGAAGTTTAAAATGACAAATTTAACAATGAAACGACATTATTTGGAAAAACGTTCATCGCACACGCAGGAGTCATTAAATCGGTCAATTCCACAGAAACGAAAGCCCGACGACGGGACAACGACACGCGAGTAAATCACGAGCGATGCCGTAAATGCTTGCGTGCGTGCAACAGACGAGTTTCGTGCGACTCTAAATTAAATTATTAACATGGGAGAAATTGCAGGTTGGACAATCGGCGTCCTATTACCGACGCCCCGTCACTACTGGTCGTCGACGATCATTACCAGCCTAATTCGCGCGGCGATTAGCGGCGATGCAATAAATATGATTAATGCGTGACGCGCGTCACGTATCGTTGCGTATATTGCTACCGTGCGTAAAGCTTTGACAAATTACGCGTCGCATCCGAGGGCGATTAATCATTGTGCGTGGCTCGTTACACGTGATGCGAGCCGCGACGAGAAGCGGCGAGATCGTCGGGAGTAAATAACGCGCGACTCGCGAAGTTGACAGTCGATTTTCGATGATGAAAAGTTCGTTTAGAAATTCCGGACGTATTATTAGAATCCCTTTTGGTAATCTACATAATAATACGAAAAGCTGTTGTATTTTACAACGTTCCAATCAGCGGTATTTTATAAACACATGCTAGATGAAACCTCGCACTTTCTGGCGATATTTTGCAAACTCTCTGAAGACCGTAAAAATCATACCGGCTCACCTCGCGAACGGTTTCGGATCGATCTCGTAGTGCTCCGTAATGGGTCCCGTCTTGACCACCCTGGCGAGCTGCGCCTCCTGGACAAGGACCAATCCCTCCTTCACGTGTTTCTCACTCCACTGCACCCTGCATCTTCCTCTGCATCTCTCCTCGTTGGCCGCCCGATCGTTCGCCCGCTTCTTCGCGCATTTCGCCGAGGACGCTTGCAAGCTACGACGTTGCGGTCCAGGCGACGTCTTCCTGATGGACGACATCGTAGGCGCTTGATGATTCGACTGATGGTAGATCATGGCAGCTGGATTCGCGGACTTGGTGTGTTAAAGACACGCGTATATACGATATACGCGCGCAATGGAGATTTCAACGCTTGGCGCACTCGCGTTTTACCCGATCCCTCCTCCTTCTCGCAAATTTTCTCAAATTTCGAGCGATCTATCCAAGCGCGATTTATCCAACCGCGCCACTCCGACGCCCAAGCTTTCCGTCGGACTCGCGGACCCGCGATCTCAATCCGGACTCTCACTCTCGATCTTACGACCTGCACTCTCCGCGTTCGATCTTCTCTCGATCGGCCACGCACACGGAGCGAGCCGAAGCGCGCGGTGTCATTCTATCATCGAGAATAGGCTCTACCTATGCGACGCGATCGATATCGATCTTTCACATCCTGCAGCCGCGTGCGTTAGAAAGAGAGAAAGAGGAGGGAAGAGAGAGAGAGAAGAGAGACAGAGATCGCGTGGCTCACGGTCCAGCGCCGAGTCTGAAACTGGCCGAAGTCAACGAGAGCACGAATCTCCTTCCGCGCGCTCCTCTCTGATTCGCTCTCTTCCTTCTTCGCCGAAGAGCATGCCGTGAGTCCGATACCGACACCGAGATCCAGCCGTTTCTCTGGATCTCCCCTCGATCCTCCCGCGTCCTCCTGTCGCGATTCTCCTTCTCCAGGGTCGGCTTGAAATCCTTCTCGCGGTCTGACTTCGTAATTATAGGTGGACATGAAATAGCGCTTCAATATGTAAATAAAATAGCCGGACTCATTGTTCCTCTCGCGCGAAAGAAAGAGACGCGAGAGGACTCGTTGTTTGACGATTATAATTTTACTGCCCCGACTGCATATGTACATAGGTGGAATCCGCAATGAAATTAT
Source organism: Cephalotes varians (assembly GCA_037157785.1). Classification (NCBI taxonomy): domain Eukaryota; kingdom Metazoa; phylum Arthropoda; class Insecta; order Hymenoptera; family Formicidae; genus Cephalotes; species Cephalotes varians. The sequence continues at coordinate 517,658 of JANQDE010000013.1, read as the reverse complement.
CTATGTATAAAATTATACATGCATACATAAAATTGTACATAAATATTACATATTTTATATTATATATATATATATGCATAACATAAGATTAAAAATAATTTCATAATTAAATAGAAGTCGGAAAGTGAAAGTATCGTTTTTATGACCGAATCTCTCGATCGAATTTTTACGCGCTACATTTCTTCATCTACATTTTCAAGTAGCTTGGGATGAAGACCTATTTAATCGAGCTAACCGGTCGATAGGCCACTCGTAGAAACTATTACTAACAGCCAACTTATTGTACGTATTACTTTTAAACAGTGTGTCCCACTGCCCACTCAGTCCTCGAAACGTCCTACTTTTCCGAGCTTGCGTTCGCGTTATTCGCAATATCTTAAAAATGGACAGTATTAATTAGGTGTCTTTACCTACGCGATATTTCCGCTTGGCTGATTCTTCGAACAGTTTATGACTCGGGAATTATCAAGCCGCAATTTTGTTTGTGAGTCGACCGGATCCGAATCCTAAGAATATGGCATCTTGATTGTCGATGAGGATTTACGGAAGTATCAGCATAAAGCAGCATCCTCAATCGCATTATGACGCGTATGTAGGAGCCATCTCGACATGAAACCTGGAAAGGCGGTTCACCGTGTCATAGAAATTCTTTTTTCCCCTCCTCCCTCTCTTCGAGGCGCAAGTTATGCTCATATGCTCATGCATAATGGACTCGCGCCCGGACATCTACGCTGCGATCGCTGCGCGACTGGATTCCACCTACGTCAGAGAGGATACCCTCCACAGTATCACCGTCATCGTCATCACTACTACACCGCCAGAAATGGCGCCGCGAATGCAGCTAAAAGTAGCGGGAACAACAACGACGACGACGAGACATTCGCATCCACTTCAGAAAGAAATGGAAGAAGAAAAAGCAGAATATCGTGGTCGAGGCTGGATCACGCGCGCGATGCGCAATTTCTCTGGTTAGGGTTACTCCGTTAGGACTTCTTTATCGCCAGAAATGACGCTCGACAAATTTTTAGATTGCTAATTTAGAGTAAAGCAAGAGAAAAAATAAGAAAAATAGGATAAGTAGATAATAAGATTTATTGAAAAATTACAATTAAATTACCTTATTATGCTAGGGAGATAAATGTATTAAATTGAATAGTCTATTGACAAGTATGCGCAATTTGCCCGTGTAAGTTTAAATTTTCCACACGTAATTTGATGTACTTCACCATGAAAATGTGTTTTCTGAGAGTTCTAATACAATTCGGAATATAGAATTTAACTTTTTCAAAGCTTCAGATCCAACAAAAAAAGAAAAAAAAATATATATATATATATACTCCTAATATTAAGAATTTTCTTAAACATTAGAAATTTTTATCCTCTTTAATCCTCGTTAAAAATTCAATTTAACTACTCGAATGATATTCGCGACAATCATATTGATTTATCTTCGTGGAAAGAAAGTTTTGCTGAAGGATCTAAAATTTTGCTGGATATAGATCTGAAAATAATTTTATTGGATCATCAAAATAATTTTGTTGGAACTTTAAAAATAATGAGCAATACTGCAAAAAATTTTGCAATTCTAACAACTAGTTTGAGCGTTCTACATAATTATTTTGATAGTTCAACAAAATTACTTTTCTCTGGTCTGTATCCAGCTAAAACTTTAAAATCTTTCAGCAAAATCATTCTTTCCGTGTAGATACAAATTTGAAAATTTTATTAGACCATTAAAATAATTATGTAAGACACTCAAGCTGATCGCGAGAATGTTAAAACTTTTTGCATCGCTCATCATGCTTGAACGTTCTACGTAATAATTTTGAATCCAACAAAATTATTTATAGATCTTTTATCTAGCTAAATTTGTAGATATCTCAGTAAAACTTTTTTGTGTAATATCGAGCTTATCTACTTCGGGAGATGGGATAGACCGCCTTTTTATTCGCATCTCTGTCACGAAACGCCGAGGAGCAGCTCTACCCGTTTCAGGAAGAGATCCGTGTAACCGGATCGACCTTTAACTTCTCTCGTTACAATAATGGAGGCTAGTCGAAGGGCCGGTTGCGCAGTAATTGGAAATTACCGTGTCGTCGCGCATGGTGGATCACGAGAACGCTCTCGAAAGTGCGCCAACAAAAATGCGTCCACATTGGCGTCGGATATGCGCCGATCGTTTTCCGGCGGCGAATTTATCAAGATAACCACGGATTCGTTCGCGATAATTCGGAATAACTCGCTCCGATCTCCGCGTGAAAAAACTGCGAAAGTCGAGAAAAAAAATCCTCGTCGGCGTGTTACCAAGAGAGATTTCTCGATCCAATCTTTTCGCGGATCGACGCCCGCACTCCGACACCACTGCGGATGAGAGAAACAAACATGCACGGGTCTCGGCGCCGTCGGAGAGCGGAGGCCGACCGATTTTTCGCGTTTGACGCAAACATTTTCGCTCTTTATCCCGGACGCAAGAGATAAGCGCGCTTGTAAAAGCGTCAATATGTTAATGAACGCGCGAGGAGGCCTCACCTTCAAAGTTTTCAATTGCTTCCCGGAAATGTGCCCGAGGTGTCAATCTGAATTCAAATTCGCCGCTCGTTATGGGATACGTGGATTATCCCAGATATCTCGACATAATAAATACACGCGAGATTGGCTCTAATACCTAGGGCTCTAATACCTCTCAAGTAACCAGTTGGATCAGGAACGCCGAAAGCGTACCGTTTTCTTTACAACGCACGCAGAAAGAACGGTTTTGCTGAGAGATCTAAGATTTTAGCTGGATACAGATCAGAAAAGTAATTTTGTTGAACTATCAAAATAATTATGTAGAACGCTCAAACTAGTTGCTAAGATATTAACATTTTTTGCAGCATTACTCATTATTTTTAAGATTCCAATAAAATTATTTTGATGGTCCAACAAAATTATTTCCAGATCTGTGTTCAGCAAAATTTTAGATCTTTCAGCAAAATCGTTCTTTTCGTATAGTAGAAAAGTGGAGCCGAGTTCAACGCCATGCATCGCGTGGGACTAATGGTAATTAGGTTGGACCTGGAGAACGCGCAAAAAAGATGACGTGGAGAAAGTGCCGCTGGGTTTGCGGGTGTTCATGATCGAGGAGAGCATCCGCGCCTGTTTATGATGGAATTTGCCGCCGATGTTGCAAGGTTGAACCAGGTTGTTCCGAAACCTTATCCGCAAATACATCGATGTGTGTATCTTGTAAATTCGATGATATCGTTGGCAATTCTCGATAAAATATAGAACTATTTAACGCGATTGTATATTACTCCTTGTCCTCTCTCTTTCTCTCTCTTTCTTCCATTATCGCTTATAAATTGAGGTAAAGTTTTCTTAACTAAGGTATTAACTATCCTTTATATATTTTATGTGTCGAATAAGGCTCTGATTATCGGGCGAAAATCTTTGCTGGCGTAAATGGCGGACGCGCGTCATTCGCGCGAATCGAGGCGCGCTGAAAAGAAAGGGAAAAAGAACTGGTTCGAGCTGGTTGTCGAAGGTAGGTTTCGAACCGCGAATAGACGAACCGCTACCTATATCCTTGGCACGATCCGGCGGCGGCGATTTCGCTTGGTGCTAATTGCTGGTACTAATTGCTTGTCACCGCGCTCGTCGCGGTGCCGGAATACTCGCACGTACTCGCTTCTACGTACGACACCGAATACTCTTGGGGATACGAGGCACGTCGCATACGATGACTGTCGATTCCGACAAAGGACCGACAAAGAACATTCCGCGAAAGTTTGCACAGACGGTGTCTCATGGGTTTTACGCGCGCGAAACACTCGCGCGCGCGCGCGTGCGCGCGAAAACGGAGGCCGTTGCTACTTTGTCGCTGCCGAGGTCCTCGGCGATTTATTTCTTCGGACACGAGACACTCGGATAATCGCACGACTGAAATCCCACGGAGATCGCCTTCGTCTTCACGGAATCTCAATGTCGCGATATTGATTTAAGAAGAAATCGGCTTAAGCAGATCTGGGAACGTATGCGAAATGATCCTCTCGCAAAGGAAGATGTTAAGTTTTGGCTGTTTTCCGGCTAACATGAAGAAGTTTCGCGATGTACAAATTATGTACATATTATATTAAAAAGCTGCTTAAGCGAAGTATCTCTAGTCGAATGTATCTTTTATCTTAGGAAAACATTGGGAATATTGAAGAAATCGTGATCAAAGACAATAATATCATATTTATTGATAAAAAACTATTGAGTAAAAGTGTTTACCCTTGTTAACAACAAGGCAAACAACAAGGATCGATGATGGATGATTCATTGTAATTGCACTGTGTAATCTGTCTCTTACTGAAAAACACATCAAGATATCTGGAAAACTAAGCAACAAGTATCATTACTTAATTGTATTGTCACTTAAACACGTATAACTTGATAAGCATGTTCGTTCAAAGCTAGAATTTAAAATCAAATTATTTTGTATCGGATTCTTTGTCACTCGAAAATCTCCTCCAAGTTATATGTTTTTATGTTTAAGCAACAATACCTTGTTGTGCTTAATTCTCGATATCTTACTTAATAACTTTTTATCAATAAATGTGATAGCATCAGATATATTGACTTCGATCGCTTTGATTTTTCTCATGTTCCTGATGTTTCTTCAAGATAAGTGATACTTGACTCTGTTTAATGCTATGTAATTTTTATATTTGAAACTTCTTACACATACGCACACACACACGCGCGCGCGCGCGTTGAAAAACTTAACATTCTCCTTTAAAATTTTACTCGGAATTGTACAGAAAAAAGGAGTAATTAAAAATCATTTTAATGAGAGAAATCTCAGAGGACTTTTATAATCGTATTTAAAATACCCGCGATCTGTCTCGTGCTACTGACAAGCTACATTTTGCTTGTCCCGTCGGAGAAATGGCTTCTCGAGAATGGCCGACGGTCGAATCGGTCTTTAAAATCTAAATTCGCGCTTTCCGATGCACAACGTCGGAGAGAAGGCGAGGAGGCCCGTGTCGATACGCGCCGCTAATATTATTCATGAGGCTTTCACGAATGCCGACAGGTATTAAAGCGAGGGGGAGATTTTAGCCGACGCGGATTCTATTTCGCGACGTCAGCGCTCGTCACTGTCACCGAGGGAGAGGCGCGGATAACGCGGTTTCGCGCTTGAAAGTTCAATCTAAGGCGAGACCCGTCTAGATCGCAGAGCCACGAGTGTCCGAAGATTGACCGTTTCCCTTATCGTCAGTCAAATAGATCTCTTTCTTTTTCACGGCCGTGGACTACAGCTACACGTTCACCTCGCGGTGTCCGAAAGGTCAAATCGCCACTTTCCAGCGATCGGGGCTGTCCCGGGAGGGCGATCGATTGGATAATTCGGAAAAGCCGTGTCGTTTGCAGAGGGAAAGAGAGACAGGACGTGACTGCGAGGTCGGCTCCTGCCGTTCGAAATCAATTATCTCGGTGATGGGGACGAGCCGTGTGTGCGCACGAAGCGCGGTCGTCGGCGCGCTTAATGATTTCTGTTTATAGGCCTACTTCCTTCGCGGCAGATGCGATAAATTCGTACCGCGCGTCATTGTTGACTTTGATGGCTCGTTATTTGCGGCACTGTCCTCGGCGCGATACGTTGACGTCTTCGCGCGCAATAAAATCGGTACGTCTCACTTTCGTGCCGTCGCGCCGCGCCGCGTCGCGACGCGGCGCGACGGGATGGAACGGGGGCGGAAAGCCGGCGCCGACGACCTCAAGAAGTCTTCCGGCACGGCTGCCTCGGGGGAAAAATCTTATCGACGATTTACGAGCTTGACGCGCGACCGGCCGGCGGGAAAGAGAGCTTCGGGCGCCTTCCATTTCGAGCGCGGAACACGTGGCTCCTTTTGAAGATCGACTTTTATCGTCGCACGCGAGTAAAATTAGAACCCGGGAACGATATGATAAAGGCACGGCGAAGCGGTGGCTCACCGGTTGGTCAACGAGCGACAACTATAAATAATCTGAATCATCCTCTTCGAAATATACTCTGCGCGACTTAAAGAACCTCGTCGGGAAAACTTCTGCTTGTACGAGCATCGCATTTTATCTTTGTTAAGACGTTGACCAAGTTCGGCAAACGCGAAAGTCGAATTTCGTCGAATCCCAAGGCCCGGGCGTTATTTGCGAAGGGGACACGGCGTGTTTCCCGAATTGTCGAGTTTAAGAAAAAGCGACATGTGTTTGTGCTAAGCGCGTGAATGCGCTACGTGCGTGCGTTGCGTGCACGTGCAGGTTTCCCACGAACTTACGAGTAGAATTAGACACAGTAGGAACGACTCGACTCTCGCGTCTAATAATCGCGGCTTGTTGCCGTATATGGCATGAGATTTGACTCGACGAGCTCGAGCCGACGTCAGCGTTGCTCGGCATTTGCAAGTATCGCTCTCAAAAGAGTACTGAAAAAGACGAGGTTTTTGTAACGCCCGCATCGAGATCGGCGAACCGTCATCCTGAGAGATTCAATCTCTTCTTCGTTCTCGTGAGATACTTCCGCGAATCACAACGAGAGGACAAAACGGGACAGGAGAGACCGCAAATCCATCGTTATCGCCGAAGTGCGAAAGCGAAAGTATCGAAATTTGACGCGACGCGTCAAGGGAAGTCAGGAACAACTTTAATCGTTGCATTAATGACGCGGCATGCGATGCGAATCGGCTTTAAATCCGCCAGAATGAAAATCGGTCTACCTTGTAATTAAAGGCTTTCACGCCGCCCGTTTCGAGAGTTCAAGCGATTTCACGTGCATTATATCCTCCCTCTCCCCTCTCTCTCTCTCTCTCTCTCTCCCTACGTCTTTATCTCGTTTAATTTCTCTCCCTTTCTTCTCTCGGTTGCACAGCGCGCGCGGGGCAACTCGCACCCTGACCTGCGCGCTAATTAACGAATTATCATTCGACAGCGACGAACGGTGGCGGCGCGGCTTTATTTGGTCGCGCCAGGTGTTACGAACGGCACGCTGGCGTTGATTTAGCAATTTCTAGGCGCCACGAATCGCCAAGTAATCGCTCGTCGCCCCCGGCAATTTCCATTATCGGCATACCGAGAGGCTGAGAGTCCGCGAAGGCCGTCGTCACGGCGGATAAAGTGGAAAGAGACACGTACGCGGCCTCTCCGCCGCCACCGTCATCGTCATCTCTCATTTTCCTGCCAAATTCGACGCGGCGCGAATAAAAGCGTGGGAAATCTGATTTATGTATCTCGCATCTCGTATTATCGAACCAACTCTACAAACATTGCAAAAAAATTTCTGTGTCGACAATTAACGATAATTTTCTCATAAACTTAACAGATTTTTCGCAATAAGTTCTTTACAGTTTTAAAATGCTTATTAACATTATGCATCAATTTGACGATCAAATTTATTTGTGACTTTAATTCTAATCTAGTTTAGAACTGCGTTATTATGACCGGCTGTGTTCGGCGCATAGTTTGAATGTGTACTGGATTATAGTTTAATTTAAAATAGAATTATTATTGAGCACCAGCATCTAGCTTTGACCGAAAGTTGGCTGTGATTTAAATTATTTGATGTTAACAGATTACGTTTTCGTACGTTTGAAAAAAATATTTCAAAGTTTGCGCGAGTTATCATCCTGATATCTTTTACAAAATTACGATAATTTTAATGGGACGCGAATAATCTCAAGTTCGCAGTAATTTCGTTTCCATCAATGACGGAAGAACGGAGTTTGCTACATGTGGTTAATTTCTGAATTTCTTAAATATGCAGGCGCGTGGGCACTTCAAGGTGAAGCCGCGCGATTTTGTGCGCGATTATATCACGTTTCATTCAATTGCAAAACGCGCGATTATAGCGAGCGCACTGTTATTATCTATTAAAATGGCAGTATCGGTCGATTACGTAGTCCCTCGGTGACACAATCGCATTAATGCACAACTGCGGCTTCTCTGTTCATCCCGTGATCATCGATATTACATTTCGGTAGATAGGGAAGACCTGACACAAGAGGCATTGCGTTCCGTTTGTATATTTATGGCGAAAGAAGCAATGGAAATTTATCACAAAATATTTCTTTTATAACACAGATATTTTTCTCTAAGTTTCATTTTAATCAAACAAGTATTACACAATAAAAAAAGAGAGAAATCTGATTCAAAAGGCAAATAAATTTTCGAACGTTTCAAAATTTCGTATTAATATTCTTCAGCTTGAGAAAGTAAATCTAAATATTATTAGTTAAAAGGAAAGTTTCTGTTATACTATACAATACGTTATTTTGACAGTAATTTGTTATGATAAAATGCTTGACAGTTATTTAATAGTAATTTGTTATAAAATGATTAAAATCAAATGCATGTAAGAATAAAAAGTATATTTAATATTTCTAGATTGAAGTAAATTACATTTAAAATAGTTTACATTTGTTTTTCTGTAGCAGCATTTTATTATTCAATCATTACAAAATTTTCTTAAAGATACAATCATTAAAAGATACAATCTTTACCAAGAAGTATATACGTATCTATGATCTATTACATTTCAATTAGTTTGCTATAGAGTTTATCATATGGGCAACTTATCAACTTTACTATCGGGACAAGCTAACTATAAGCAGCACGTTCATTTTTCACTTATTACAAAGAAAATTATAATATACAAAATCATTCCTAGTATGAAATTGTAGAGAAAGATTCTCTACAGTTCTACATAATATTATACTACCGTATTAGAGTACTATTTAATTATAATAATTAGTTGTTAAAAAAATCGAATGCCGAAATTGTGAAAACTGCGCCAGAGTGCCATACCGCCAAATGAAATGATGCAATTGTTACAAAGCCTCGTGATGTCGAAGGAAGGAAGCTCCCCCTTCGGGGGATGAAAGCCATGTTGCGTTGATATTTAATTAAAAAATTAAAAATTGCTGCCTCTTATTCAGGCATTTTTACTTTCATATCAATTCGACGTTTTTTGTTTGATTGTTCAATTCTACTAAAAGCAAATCGCGTGTCTCTCAAATCGCACGGTCGTCCGAAAACTAAAACATTTTCCAGATCTCCATATCGTAGAAAACTCCTTAAAGGTGAATCATCGCGACAGCTGTGCCGCTTAATGTACGCCTATTTATAGGATAAACGACGACGTTCTAGGAAAAAGTGTTCCATTCGCCATATCGGTAGGCAAACGCGAAACCATGGCCGCTCTCTCTCTCTCTCTCTCTTTGTCTCCATCTTCGCTGTGTATCGCGATTTTAACCGGCGAACACGCGCGCAACGCATCTCCCGACAGAGATTTTCCACTGCATCCCAACTTGAGATCGCATCGCTATTCCACCCTGCAGTCATCTTGTGAGAGGAGGCGTTGAATTATTTATAATAACGCCGGTAGGAACAACCGGCGGCATTAATGCGCGAAACGGATTCCCTGTTCCTTGCCCCGAGTGCGTCGACCACGCTAGGATGTCCCGGGAAGTCTTGCTCTGCGCGTTATTCACGGTAGAATGCAAATTTAGCGCGTAATTTATCCTTGTCGAGAGCGCTTCTCTTATCCTAAAGTCTAACTTTAAGCGGCACGCGGCACGATGGAATCAATGTTGCGCGTGTAAATAAAAGTAGCATAATTGATAAAACAAGAATTGAAAAATAAACGACACGAAACGAATGCTTCTTGAATGTAAGTTTCCTCTCGTGTTACGACGCGTGTAATTCTAATGTAACGTGCGAAAGTAGCCTCTCACTAGGCAACCCGTTCGGCATCGCTGCACGTAAACGGATTCACATGCAAAGCGCGAACATTATTGAAAAATCAGTATTGCTAAAGAGAGAGGACAGAATGGTAAAAAGAAACTTATCGTGGTTTTGAACGATTTATTGCGTTTATTTCGTACTGTATTATTAAAATTAATACAATGACAGAAGTATTTACAGGAGGTTTTTAGCAGCTACATGCGCGATCGCAATCCTCGCAATTAATTATTAATGTGTAGTAATAATATATAGCATATAATAATATAATAATAATTTTATAGAATATAATAATAATAATAATAATAATAATAGAGAATATATCGGGCAGCGCGGCGCGTCCACACGAAAGGCAAGAGCCGATGCTTTTTTCCGCGGATTTCGATTAACGCGAAGAAATGAAGCGAAAACTGATTAATTCTGACTAATGACATATCACAAAGAAGAAAAAAAAAATAAATAACCACGAATTTACCGCGAGCTAAGTCGACCCTCCCGGGTCGCGCCGCCCTCGCCCGTCGTAGTAAAATTATATCTTACAGATTTATTCCACTCTTTGATTCTCGGAGACGCATCTTGAACCACATCCCCTGGCACATACGCGCGCATATGCGTCTCGAGAGGAAACGCACGCGTTAGAATTGTGCGTATACGCGGCCTGTCCGCGTGCGCGTTCGGTGCGTCGTATTTCACATCGATGTTCGCATTAGCAAACGTTCGGTGGTTTTCGCATCGATCGTCAGACCACCGTGATTGAAAAGAAAAAAAAAAGAATTAATCGGTTGAACAGTCACCTCGGTCCACGAGGTCGAAAATGTTCCCCGCCACGACTCGATTCCGTGAGCGATGATCGAAGCAGCCGTTGAAGAGAAGACTAAACATCACGAGATTATATTTCGCGAGATACTCCGAGGGTACCGCTTTCACATCTCCCCTGAATTAAGATACGGCGAATTCGACGTTTTTGTGGTCTAAACGGTAGAAGTCCTCGAAATAGTCAACGTATCAAAAGTGTGCTCTTTAACTTCGAAGAGAACCACCAAAAACCGTACAATCGATCCTCTTTGCAAGCAATACGGAAAGAAATTCGTGAGTGTTGCTAAAAATTCCGTCGCGTTAAAAAACATCAGTTATATTTGCTGGGAAATACATCCTCGCGAATTCCGTGGATTTGTGCAAAGAGATGTACAAATTCACGGTTGGACGAGCCTCTCATGCTGCTCGAAGCCGAGGCTCGCCAACCAAGTCCATCATTTTTGCAGTACTCTCTCATCCGCTCTTCTTTCTTTCTCGTCTCGCTCGGCGAAGACACAGGTCGCTCGTTAGCGTCTCGTCAACGAGCGTGTGTCCGCGACGAAATGAACGAAAATTAGAGGCGCGAAAAAAGGGGGAGCGAGCGTGAGAAAGAGGACGGAACGTGTTTATGACTAGCATTCGTTGCGCTACGCGAGCGACTCGCGCATTTCAATTTGCGCGCGATGATGAATTCCGTGGATAAATAAGTTTGCGTATGTACAATTACGATTTGCGCGTCCACGAGAGCTCGGAGAGCAGATAAGGTCGTCTTTTTTTTTCCTCTCTTTTTCTTTCGCGCGCGACGAACAACGAACAATTTTGAAGTAACGAAAGAAAAGGATGCTGCTTCATAAAGTATAATGTATATTTAATAGCACGATTGTGTGTGAGAGAGATATTTAACAATAGAGATCACGTATATATACATGATATATACGGCCCATAGAAAAATGGTCCCTTCTCCGTAACGTGTAACGAGAGCCGAGAGTTTTCGGTGGTTCGTGCGACGAGTTCACTGACATCTGAAGGGCTCGGCCCCGCATTGTTAATCTCCTCCGTCGAGGCGGAGCTTCGTGTTCGAGCTAACTAGAATTAGAGACGCCTAGAAGGCTCGTCTAGGCATTCAATTTTGATCTCTCGTAAAGCCGCGCGCAATTAAGGCACTCTTCACACTTCAGACATCATTCTCTCCTTGCTGTGCATCACAGTCTCGTGACTCGAAAATTCTTGCCGCGCGTACCGACTAAGTAAACGTAGGCACTGGCGACGTACGCCGTATTAACGCACACGCGTCGTGATTTTCCTTAAGGAAGGCACCGAAATGTGTTTATCTGGATTGTCATCGGCCGTCGTTAAACTCAACAACCGATTGATATGGCGATTCGTTCCGACGAAACCGCGTGCGATGCACCGAGATATTGCTGGCACTTGCTGGCATTGCAGGATTTTTCTTGTGGTCAACTTACTCGGCCGCTTTCCGGTGTTTTCGAAACAAATGCGGTATTGATAAGACATAACTTTCAAAAATTAGCTTCAAAAGTTAGGTCGGAACTACAACATCATTTCGAATAAACATGCAAAACGTCACGTCTCGATGCATGCGCACGCGATGCAGCTTGAGTTTCTCTCTCAGCTTGAAAGAACGGTCGATCAGGTTATTGCTAACGGCAGTCTAAGGAGAACTATCGAGCTCGAAGTGTCAATTTTGGACACATTCTTCTATTTATGCCTCGTCAGGCAGCGACGACTGAATCCGGAATCAGGATTGTCGAAGAATCGTCATCGACTCTCGATGGACCGACTATTCTCGTATGTGGCGTTCCACCTATAACGTGGATTCCCATAGGAATCCAGCGTTGGGTGTCGCGACTCCACATGACCTTTCTCTCGGATCTCTGCCGTCGCCACCCCGGCGCAAAATTACTCCTGATCAGCGTCGCAACCGCAACCGCAGGCACCTTCTTACAAACCACGCATACTCGCGATTCATTCTATCGCTTGTACCTTCTTTGATTACTCGAATATGTACATCAAGACCACCCGCTCGCTTCCACGAAGAGTCAATGCATACATGCACACACGTATACGCATTCATGTGCTTTCTCACCATATTTACAACAGCCGTTTGTTCGCTTTGATATGATACAAGCTACGATCTCTCGTCGGCACCTTCGCGAAGGCACGCGTATGTAGAAAGGCGTTGTACACGTAGGATTCCGCGCTTCGCACGCGGCTACATTGTACGATTCGCATAGCCGTGCGCACGCTCTTTACAATTGGTCTCGAGTTTCCGAGAAGTCCAGCGAAAGTCGGGACAGGAGCTTCGAGAGGCTGTTCGAGGATTCTAGAGATCAGGCTTGGTGTGGTACGCGCAACTTTTTGTTCTTGCAACGAAATACTGCTTAATATTATATATGTATCGCGATCGAGTTACAAGATGCCGCTTCATAAAATCTTTTGATCGAGTTTTTATGACATAGGTCGCCCTTGCCGATTGTACCGTTTCGGCAAAAGTAAAGTAAGAACACACCGCATTCCTCATGCTATCATTTCACGTTTCCCTAACATTATCACAGCATTATGTGCTTCACGAAAAATAAATTCAGAAATAATTCCTTTCTTTTACAACTGTATGACATATCGCTGTCGTTCTCAGCTTTATCATTCTACCGCAACATTCCAAGGAATCCGAATATATTTTTCACAAGGCTCATAGTCCTATATTCTTAGAAAGACGCACAATCTTGAACCTTCCTAAGAATCTTCTCTGACGTCACAGCCTTCGCAAATCTCGAGGAACTTCGCCCGCCTCGTCCCACCTTATCCTTCGTTCGCACATTTTTCGGGCACGCCTCGTTGCTCAAAACCTCCTTCCTACTCTTCGCGTCATTGTACACGTGATATTACGCGATATGTACAATCGCCTTAAATTCTCGAACTCCTAATCCCTCGGCAGTTTCTCGAGGAAAGCTGCTAGAGACGTCCGTCCACCTGCGCGCGAACATAACTCAACGCCGACACCTGCCGGCGCACAGTTGGACGGCACGATCTTACGAGGCCTCGTGCACCTGGAATCGCCGAATCCGCGCCTGCACCGACTCGCACTGTACCTCACTGTACCTGGTGTATCTGCCGGCACGTACGGGTTCCCTAATGACCACCAGATTGCCACCCCGTTCGCGGAGTGCCTCGAGACCGACCTTGCTGCCACCGCCGCCACGCAATGCCGACGTTATCGGTGGCGTCGTTATCGGGATTTTCGCGATTTTCGTTATACCGGAGGTCTCCGATGTGAAGCGACTGAGCGCTTTGCTGACGACGCCGCTACACTCGCGTGGCCACACTCTAGCGGCGCGATGATGATGATGATGCCTTTGTTCCCACCTGTCGGTGGTCGCGTCGGCGGCAGTGAACGGAAAGCTCGCTCTACCTTGACTCTTACCGTATAGAATAAAATCGAGGGAATCGTCCGAGTAAATGCTGCTGCGATCGCTCGAGCTGTCGGTCGAGATCTCAGACACGGTGTCGCTGCCGCTATCGCTGCACTGTTGCTCGGCCTCGCCAAGAATGAACACGGGCGTGCACTTGAACACCTCGCCGCTACCAGCTGGCATCGTGTGGGTGGCGGTGGCGCGACGTTGCTGAATACCACCGGCGGCGTTTGACGACGACGGCTCGATGATGACGATCTCCGGCAGAACGCTGCCGGAGAACTTTCGCGCTAGCGAGTCCATGTTTCTCTTGAAGGTGTCCCTACGGTCCGGGCTCAGCCCGAGTCTGACGGGCTTAGGCAACGATCTTGAGGCCGAGTAGAGGTTCTCCGTGTGCGAGGAGAGGGCGCGAGTGCTCGCCGCTGATTTGGAAATCTCCGCACTGTGGCACAGACCGGTCGTAGACGATCGTTGCTGCTTCTCGCTGTCGCTCTTCGGCGTGGATGAGATCTGATCTTGATTAGCGATTGGCAATTTCGACAAGGTGCTATCCTCTTGCGGGGGCGCCGTCGGGGGTGAGGAGTCGAGGACGGCAGCGGGGCTATCGTCCGACGAGGGGCATGTCGTCAAGGGCGCCAACGGCTGCTCGAACATGTTGAACCAGGGATGCTGGAGACACTCGGTCACCGTCAGACGTTCGCTGCGAACAGACAAGAGTTGTTTGCTTCTTAGAAAGAACTGTTTTCAATACTTGTTCAATTGTTTCAATATTTTTTTAAAATTAAGCTCTCAATTCGATGTCATATTTCTAACGATTTCCCGTTAGAATGTTAAAGATAAGAGATTTGACGTGATTACTTCAATACGTGCGGTGCTCTTCAACAAATATATCCTAACAACGGGCTCGTTCCGCGAACGACTACGTTCTCGTCGTGCTCGTTAACTCGAGGAGCGAGAGAGTCAAAGGGTTAAGAGACTCGTCGCATAAACGACCTCCGCTAGGGGGACCGAAGCATTTATCGACGGTGGTCATCATCGTGGCGGTCCCGCCGGGACGATTTCGCGTGGCTATTTCATGCCGCGCATATACCATCCGCATATCGTGCGGCCTGCGCAGAAACCATTACGTTAGCTAACGTATCGGTCAACTTCCGGCATACAGAACGGCGCAGGATATCTTCAATAACGGAGCAACGAATTGCGTAACACGTAAACGCCGTGGAATGCCGGCCCATGGAGGAGCTACTAAGTGCTTTAGGGGGGCAGCCCCCTTAATTCCGGGACGGCCAAAAAGAGCCGAACAAAAAGTGTTCGCATAACAGAATTAACTCCTCCACGTTTTACTCTCGCATTTACATTATCACATTTAAGTCGCGCGAAAAGACGAGCGGCAAAATATTAAACGAAACCTTCCACCGAGTAGATTGACGTAATAATTTTATGAAATGGTTGATAAACAAATTGATAAACAAGCAATCGACGAAAATTATCCAACATAACACCGTAAACAGATGCTTGCTAATCATTAAAGCTAAAATATAACAAAGCTGATTAATTTCGTTTGCATAATTTTAAACGTATAAGTAAAGAACGCAAGAGAGAATGATTAAGATACATTAATCTTAACGCGAATGACATGGCGCACAAACGAACGCAAATTCAACTGCGAAATATTTCTTTCAGCGACGCGTTTCTCCGAAGCTGTAATGCAGCCTCTTCGAGACGAAATACGGTAATTCGCAATCAGCAATGAAAACCGTAATTCAACGTCGGATATGACGATAAGTCATGGGGGTTCCGCCCGATAAGACTCCCTGTGTTCATCGGAGAGGAAGGACGCGGATAAGTCCGGATAGCGACTTCCTCTCAGCTGTCTGCGCGATAAGGAAACCTACGAGATCTCTCTTTCTTTCTTTTTCCAGCGGAATTCGCCTTCCTTAACGTCGCTCTTCCCGTTTCGAAGAAAGTCATCTCACGAAGCGACGTGGCGCCGATCGTTTTTCTATCAGTCGCGACCGACAAGGCTTGATCGATCGATGACAGTTTCTACCCTCGGGCAAGCGAGCTAATAAATGCATCTCGATAGAATTACAGTATCGCCATTGTGCACGGCTAATCTGTGAAATATTAAAAGAAAAAGACGAGGTAAATCAATTCGAAGAAGACATCGCGCGGATAAAACTGTATAAAAATCAGGTAAAACCGGAAATTGACGTAATTTAAATTGAAATATATTAGTTCGCGCACGTCTGTCTGATTTCTTAAATGTGTAGAAAGAATGGTTTTGGTGAAGTATCTAAAAATTTAGTTAAATACAAATGTAAGTACACGGAAAGAATGATTTTGCTGAAGTATTTAAAAATTTAACTAGATACAGATCTGAAAATAATTTTATTGAACTATCAAAATAATTATGTAGGATTTATGTTCAAGCTAGTTGCTAGAATATCAATTTTTTGCAGTATCATGCTTGAATTTCCTACATAATTATTTCAATGTTGTAACAAAATTATTTTCAGATTTGTATCTAGCAAAATTTTTAGATATTTCAAAATCGTTCTTTCTGTGTAGGAACAAGATATTCTGTAGCTTCGGTTTTAACTTTTATTGTGTTAGATTTTCGCATTGGTTTTGGATTTTATTCGCTTATGCGAGGCGTAACATAAAAACAAATAAAAATCGCAAGCGTGAACAAAAAGAACAATTTTGCTGAAGTGTCTAAAAATTTAACTTATCAGAGATCATATTACAGATCTAACAATAATTTTTTGGCGTTGATTTGTTCAATTAATTAAAAATAATTTTGTTTAGGCAATCCAAATAATTATGTAGGATTCTCTCAAACTGGTTGCTAGAATGTTTTAAAACTTTTTTGCAACATTGTTATCAATTCTTAAGAGTTTTACATAATTATTTTGATGTCCAACAAAATTATTTTTAATTAATTGAACAAATCAAACGCCAAAAAATTATTGTTAGATCTGTAATAAATTAAATTTTTACACTTCAGTGAAATTGTTTTTTCCGTTTACGCTTGCAATTTTTATTTGCTTTTATGTTACGCCTCGTATAATCGAATAAAATCCAAAACTAATGCGAAAACCTAACAATAAATAAAAGGTAAAACCGAAGCTACAGAATATCTTGTTCCTACACGGAAAGAATAATTTTGAAATATTTAAAAACTTAGCTAGATACAAATCTGAAAATAATTTTGTTACAAAATTCATCAAAATAATTATGTAAGAAATTCAAGCATGATACTGCAAAAAGTGATATTCTAGCAACCAGCTCGAACATAAATCCTACATAATTATTTTGACAGTTCAATAAAATTATTTTCAGATCTAGCTAAATTTTTAAATACTTCAGCAAAATCGTTCTTTCCGTGTAGAATCCATATAATAAAAAATACCAATGGACGACTAGGAGAGTCTAAAAAACATTCCGGCGACAAGCTCGCGGAAACGCGAAGCGACCAATGAATTTTTCACAATTGGCTTTCTCTCGGCGCGGCATAATCAGATTTCGGAGCTATAAATGAGCGGCACTGACCCACTGATACCGAATCGTTTCTAGCGATCCGCGATGGATCGTTATCGTCGCGCGATGTCGTCATCTCAGTTACAGCACGGAATGTCACACCGCCTGTAGCGATACGTCTACATGACGCGATATTGTTTTCGTTCTAGGAAATCGGCCGACATACCGACATAACTAACAATGTAATCGACGCGGCGCGGGCGCGCGTTTCGCGCGCTATCCTCTTTCGCTTCGAGGTAAGCGCCGGGCATTCTCAGTAGATCGCCGCAGCCTTCCGCGAAGGAATTATTTTCACCGGTCCGGGAATGCTCGCGCCAATTCTCCGGTAACGCGCTCGTCGACACCCGCGTCTCCTCGACGAACCCGGCGACTTAAACGCGAGAACTTAAACGTGAGAACTTGAACACGAGAACTTAAACGTCGATTTACCGCGCGATGCGGTACGGAAATTACGACGTGGGTGCGTAACGTGCAATAATTCGCGACGACGACGTCTCGATCGCCGCGGGATAACGAATGGAAATCTTTCCGTCGTATCAAATGGAGTATATGAAGATAAATGACAACGAAGTGGCAATCGTGGCTTGCCACGATGATCAATGAATCTCGCTGCGAATCTGCGTCGCCGCAGACGGTTGACGCGCGTATTTCACGACCTATTCTAATCGCATCCGAGAATTAAAATCCTCGAATCTATCATTTTTTTGTTTGCCTCGGCTTCCGCGTCGATATGAAAATGACTTGATTATATATTCTAATTTTATTAATATAATTAATATTCGTTGCAAAAATTAGACCGATATTCATAAGCGGTTCTTGTATTTAAGAGCGTCTTAAGTATAGTTTCAAGATGTCATAAACCAATTACATTAGCATTTTAAGATATT
The DNA here is from genome assembly GCA_037157785.1 of Cephalotes varians. Lineage (NCBI taxonomy): Eukaryota > Metazoa > Arthropoda > Insecta > Hymenoptera > Formicidae > Cephalotes > Cephalotes varians. Next base: position 499,267 of record JANQDE010000013.1, on the reverse strand, counting down.
ATTTAACATTACCGACGGGAAACGAGAATTCTCGTTTTATTTATGACAGTGGTTTTTTTTACATTTATTCTACGGAACTGTTTCATTAAGTATCACACAAGAAAAAAATTCTACACTGAGAGAAAACGAAATAGTTGTGGCAACTATATTTTTGACAACTCTGTAATTTAAGTATCTGGCACTAGTTTTATAAGGTAACAAGAACTAAAGTAGTATTAAATACTATAAAAATATAGTAACGGTAACAATATATGTCAACTATTAATTGATAGTGAAATAGCGACTCAACTATCATTACACAGTTATATAGACTTTATACAAATAAGATATAACTACTACATTTTTTTAGTGTAGATAAATATTTTTTTAAAGTGAAGCATAACCAATTAATTATTGTCGAGAGACTTGAAAAAAACATTATTATTATGCGACTATTTTTCTGTAGTTTATTGAACAATTTATTATAAATGGTTTATATTACTACACTTTCTTAGTTCGAATTACTTATTCATTGTTGTTATTACAACTTTATAACACATAGTTGAGGCGCTATTTATCCTCAAATTTCTAGTTGCTGGTACGACTTTTTTCTCTGAGTGTAATATTATACACATAACTCGTGAAAATTTCAATAAAATATATTAATTACAAAAATACTTATCACATTTTAGTATGTTGAAGGAATTCTATATCATTAAAATCACCCGTCGTGTAGGAAAGTTTTAATAAAAATGCCCCGTCGTTAATGTGTTAAGACAGTCTTAAAATAAGGACGGTCTATGAATATCGGCCTTAGAATCGAGAAGTTTGTTCAAACTTACTTCGGATCCTTAACCATAAGCTTGCGCATGAGATCACGCGCCTCCTCGGAGACGTCCTCGAAGAGATCGTCCGGGAAGTCCAGGCGGCACCGGCTGATGTTGCAGAACGTCTCCTGCTTGGTGTCTCCGCCGAACGGCGAGCATCCCGTTAGCAGCACGTAGAGCAGCACGCCAACGGACCACATGTCGGTCGCCAGGCTGATCGGCTCGTAATTCAGAACCTCCGGCGCTGAGACACACGGCAGATGAGCCGTTATTATAATGTGGCGAGATCCCATGGTGCATCGAACCCTAATGCTCGTCAAGATGTGCGTATGTGTGCGTAAACGCGCGCGCGCGAGGTAATTAAATTCGAAAAAAAAAAGAAGATAATGTCTCTTCTTTCCCCCGATCTTTCTGCCGTGTCGTCGCGGTCGCTGTTACGACGCGCCGATGCTTAATGGAGCCACGTGTATTCTTCAACGGGATAATAATTGTAACCACGGACGTATTAAGCCCCGAGCGCGAACTAGGCAATCGCTATGATACGGGACCGCGGTTGGCTCGTTCGTCGCGTAATAATTGCGCGCTCTGTATCAGTCGGTTTGTATCGGCTTGTTTCTGATCAAAGCACGCCACAGTTTTTACACGCCCTTGGCGTTATCCGTTCGGCTTAATCGCCGCGAAGATCCACGCGCTGTTTTTTATCGCGCGAACAGTTTTTCTAATTTCTGCGAATGATCTCGGACTCGATACCAATCGACCGGTTAAACCTCATCAACGGAGAAATAACGATCGAACTTTCTTGGTTCAATTAAGGCCGATCTCTTCTCTTTTCTCTTCTATTCGATAGCACGATACGCGAGTTTGAAATTACACTTTCAATTAATTTTCGTGAAACAACGATTCTTTTTTTCCAAGACAATTTCAGGCAATTTTATACACGGAAAGAATGATCTTGCTAAGGAAGCTGAAATAATTTTGTTGGACCATCAAATAATTTTGTTCAAAAACTAATGAGCAAAAAAAAAGAGCAAATCTGCAAAAAATTTTGATATTCTAGCAATTATATAGTTTGAGCGTTCTACTAATTATTTTGATAGTTCAACAAAATTACTTTTCTGATCTACATCCAGCTGAAATTTTAGATCTTTCAGCAAAACCGTTCTTTTCGTGTAACCGAAGGACAGCTCGAGACTTTCTAATCTTCGTCGGAGATTATCGTATCTCACTATTACCTAACACCTTCGTTCACTTAGGGCATGAGAGCATAACCGTTAGACAGTAGTATACGACGTAATTGCGACAGTAATCGGATGAGAGGGTCGTAAAAGGGACTTCCTGGCCGATCGGACGCACAGAACCGACCACGTGCGGTTCTCTGATTTATAATTAACCGCGAAGTGGCTTGTTCTGTTCAATTATGCAACGTGCCTGTTTCCCTAATGGAACAACGCGACACGGACCATAATTCCATTAAGTGCGATTTCTTGGTACGAAACAGATTGCAAACGTGGAAGTTGCGAAGGTGCAACCCCACAGTGCTTCAATCGAGGCCGGAAATCGACACGCACACGTTCACCGTCCGTATAAGGCGCCGCGTCAAAAGGACGAATTCGCTTTATCAGGATTGTGGATTGTTATTCTCAGTGACACGCACAAAGTGTTAGGGTAACGCGCAGGTGTCGAGTACGATTGCGGTTCTCGCGCCAACTCCCAAGTATTTATCACTAACGGATTGATGCGAAAGTCCTTCCACCATGGTCGCGTTTCACGGTGACAAGCGACATATTCGGAGTCCATCGCTCAAGTCGAACGAAATGAAACTGCGGAAGACGTGAGTTGCGTATGAGTGAAATACTCACCGACGTAGTCGGGCGTGCCCAGAATTTCTCGTATGTCCGCTCCGTGACTGATGTATCGCGATATGCCGAAGTCGCACAGCTTTACATCGCAGTCCGGGAATTCTCCAGTAAGTACCAAATTCTGCGGCTGAAACATCAAAAGAGACTCGATAAAGGGTGATTCGCTGTCGCTGACGAGAGAAAGACCGTTATTAAAATAAGATTGTTACCAAGAGTGGATCGTGACTGTTTTAACTGTACGTTTGTATATCGTGCGCATGTAATTTCTCGAAATTTCCTTAAAAACAGACGTAGTGAAACGCGAGCGAGGAAGAAAAAAGAAGCGAGCAGGTTTTATCTCGCGGTGATCTCCGCGCGACAATGCCAATTTCTTGCCGCGAGATAATATGGAGAAAGTAAAGCTTCCTTTCAGAGGAGGACGGTCGCATGACGATTGCTCTCCGGTATATTCTCTCCTTTGGCCGTTAACACGGACAAAGCGGCCCCGAGTGCCTTCGTGGTCTCGGTCAATTATCAGAAGCACGCAAGCGGACCGAAAAAACACTTTTTCTACATCGGACAACATCTCAGGAATTTCGGCGCCACCATGCAAATATAGTGGTAAATTACGCGCGGCTTATAACTATAATTATATCCTTTCCTTTCAGAAGTAGAAGAGACATACACTCCTGCAATATCGCGACTTACGGTTTAATTTTAGCCGATGTGGCCTCGAGCGGATCTCACATCTCGGTGGAATTTTAATTCGAGAATCTTAATTATCGAAAGACCGTCCGATACACCGCCGCTTCGAACAGAGTTCTGAAAAATAACAACTTCCGCATCGATAGAGATTTTTGCCGCGGCCCCGGCGGATGATTAATCATCGGAACGAGGCGAGGCGGAGAAAGGAAAATGCAGCGCGTACGTAACGCACGCGGAATTATTATTATTATTTTTTTTCGACGATCAGGTGGAAGAGAGGCGATGAATATCCACATTACAATAACATGAGTCCGCGTAGGCGTTTCGCGCGAGGCATAATGCCTGGACGTAAACGATTTCGCGATAAGAAAGGTCGTCGCGCGGCCTAGGTGCCCACATCGTTTCTTCCTTTCCCTCTACCCTCGCACATCTCGCACCGACTCTTTCCTCGGAAGACAATCGTATAATGCCGAAGAGGCTACGGATAGCGAGACAGCGGATAGAGGTCGCGAACGAGGCTCGAGTCGTCAAAAGAACGAGAGATGAGAGGAAGCTCGTTGCCGGTCCATTGTCAACGCTCCGCGGCTGGTTTACGACCACCTAGGTTGTTCGAGAATTATGTCTTCAGAATCGAGTCGCGACTCTTAAAGGATGCCATTATCGGTGCGCTTTATTAAGGAGAACGCATGCAGTGAATCACCTGGTCACGACATTTTGCCACGTCGTTTACTCCTTTCGATTATACGCGCGAGCGAAAGGGAGCCGTTGTTATGTTAAATATCCTTAATGAGGTCCGAATTGCTCTTGTAAAGCAATTGCTCTCGAACGGCCGATGACAACTCTCTCGTTCAAATGTTTGCGCGCAGATGTTCGCCATGCAGCTTGTGAAGGGCCTAATGAAAGAGTGCGGATCACAATTACGAAAGTAAATGGGAGTGACGAAAGTTGATGGCCCTACTGGCCATAAAAAAAGAGGAGTTGAAAAGTTAATTCGATTAGGGTGAGAACGAGACGGATCGCGAGGGTAAATGTAAGTCTATTCAACTTTCGTTTATTGTCGCATCGTTAATATTGTGCAATTAGTATTAATGGCACGCAGCTTGCACAATTGGAACCGAGACTCGACATAATTCCTCTATTAGTTAAATGAATAAGCATAAATATTATTACAAGCCGATCCAGCGTCAATTCGTGAATGACTAATTGACTGATTTTAAGTAAAAGGCAATTGTCGGTTTTATGTTTTTATATATTTTTATATTCTTGCAAATATCGACAAACGGAGTGATAATTATTGGAAACTCTCGTAACTGACATTAATACATAATTTTTTGTAACAAACCGCCATATTATGAGGGCAATGACATAAATCATATCCAGGCCATCAAGAATTGCCGTGGTTAATAAAGATTGAAGGCTTAATGCTAAATTCAAGTAAAGTCATCGTCCTTATCGTGAGTGGTTAAGATTTTGCATGATCGATGACTGTTTTTTATTGAGCCGAGCGCAAGAAACTGCAATTCATGCCCGATTGTAACCCAACCTGACCAATGCGAAATCGATAAATTTAAATAACTTTCGCGGAAATTTCGCGTGTAAGACGACGCAGAGACTTGCCGGAGTCGAAGGCTGAGAACGGAAGACGGAGGATATTGCTGGTACGATGCATACGAGATGCGATCAAGGACAATTTTCGCGGTAATCGATCGGCTCGCCCACATCCAATCACCACCACGTCGAGGACCGGCGACGTCGAGACGCTCGAGAAATCCGCTGCAAACTCCGCGCGTAATGGTTAATTATGGAAATGTCTTTGTTCCTTATTAGAGCGACTTCCTGGACTCGAAGCATGATCTCGGGATTGATTCCTACGCAACACGCACGCGCGAACCGAAAGGAGAACGGTGGAGGCATGAATAACTCTGATTTTCCGGTTTCTAGATTATCAGCCGTGTCAATTATCCGGAAGCCGAATGGTAAAATCTCGTAACGGCATAATAAGAATTTGCTAGCTAACTTGTTATCGCTAATATTACGAGCACATTAATCAAAGTAGAACGGATATTTTATCAAATATACTGAGAAAAATGATTATATCAACAAGACGTCTGGTAGAATACATTTTGGTGAAATCAAGCAGAGTTTTTGATTATTATGATAAGACTGGATATTTGATTAGAATGTTTGAATTTGACTATAAGAATTTGGTTAATACTTTCTAGTTAAATCTATAAAACTTATAATTATATTCACTAGACGCGCATTTCTCGCGAGAAGTATGCGGCAACGCCGCTACAGAGACGCTATTCTCGTAAGTAAAAAACCATAAAATAAACTACACTGAGAGAAAAGTATATAGTGTTTGCTGTAATTGCATGGTAAAATAATTATGATTAAAATCTCCATTTTTATAATTATTATTTCTTATAATATTAGCAATAATAATTATATTAGTACTTCTATCAAAAAGAAATATATTAATACTCTTATGGGGATAACTATATATTTCTTTGGTAGAACTATTAATTTAATTAATTTAATTATTATTACTAACATTATATAGAAGTAATAACTATAAAAAACTCCTAACTATTTCAATTTCCATAATTATTTTACCATGTAATTACAGTCACAAATATCAAACACTTTTTTCTCAATGTAAAAGGCATTTTATAAGAACTTTCATCGATAACAAGATGATTAAAGATGGTTCCAAGATGATTCCCATGAGTCTTCAAAAGTGTGTTCGAAAATGAAAGTAAATAAGAAAGTAATTTGACAATATAGTTTTTTTAGTTTTGTACAAAAATTAATTCATGAATCTAGATTTCTAGAAATTACATTCAGGTGCCAAGATATAATAATGGCACTTGAAATATCATCGGAAATATCAAATCTTGTATCTCCCACACTGAAATTATGCACGTTAGCTAATCGTTACAAAGATTAACTCGATCATCAAGAAATTCTGATGAAAGCAGAAAAAATTATTCAATTCATCTAATATAATTCCTACAAGAATTCTAATTCATCCATTTTCAAACAGACATACTGGTTGAATCTACCAGATTTCCAATTAATTGGAAACTAGATTTTTTCCAATGTATAAAATTCTCAGATACAAATCTTAATTATGCATCTCGTCCTCGAAAGTATAAAGGTAAGTGGAATAAGAATGAGCGCACGGAATTAGAACAACGAAACGGGCAAGAATTGAGAAATTAGGACGATGTCGCTTTTTCAGCCAAAGATAGCCTCGTTCTAGTTGAAATTTCGAAACAGAGACAAAACGTGACATAAAGAAAACCGACCTGCAACCTTACGGAGTCGCTTTTGAATCACCATTATTCGTCGTACGTCGAGTAGCTCATGATGAAGCCCGGTCACGTTCGACTCGTAACTCGGTTTAACGAAACGTAACACACAAACTGAAGCGTGCAGAGTGCCTTTGCCTCCACATCCTTTTACAAACGCGAAGCGTTGCTCGATGCTCGATGCTAAATCGTCGCACCGATTTTCGACGGCTGCGCATATTTTTAACGCAATTTTAATTATCAAATTTTAATTATTCATCTCGTTACGTGCAAGAGCGTGTTATGTAAATGCGTGAACGAATCAGTCGTTATTCGAACAACGATTCGAATCCAGTTCTGTTTAGTTTGCGCGAGAGTAACGAACGGGCACGAAATTCCGACACAGAATGCGGTCGAAGGGCCTTTGCCTTCGACAAAACACGTTCCTGGTAACGACCGATGCAACATGCATCGCAGCTGCCTACGCGGCACCTCGCGCATCGGTATGCATTTTTCGAGGGGACACACGTCGGTCCTGGCGTCCATTACACTGCTCGACGGCAATCTCGTGCCACTTAATTTAATGCGCTCAATAAACGACGATTCCAACGGAGTGCGCTCGTCACGTAATCGAGGTAATTAATCGTGACGCGAGCGCGCGTCGATTCGCTCTCTTTTCTATCTTGTAGACCGATGCGAGCTGCCTCAAAATTTTTTTTCTCATCGCAAAACCAGATGAAGCGTCTCTCTCCGCACGTCTCCTTCAGACTTATCTCGCCTTTAATTAATGACGTGAGATGCGCGACGTAGATCTCTTGCGTATTTCAATACAAGGTGCTCACGAACTCATCGTCGTTCGTTCGAAACTCCGTATTTTTTCTTTAATCTCAAAGAGGCTTGAGCTCAAGGTTTCTCTAACAACGACGTCGACCAACGGCTTGCGAGCCGCGCAAGAAGAAAGTCTCAGTCGTGATAAAATATACAATTCGGAAATACCTGCTCTCGCTTGATTATAGACGCCCGGATGAAAATAACGTGACTGGATCAAATCAATCATCTTTCCTTTTTTTTTTGCAATAGGCACGCTTCCTGCAACACGCTGTCTATTTTACCGTTCCGCGGTCTTGCACAACTTCCAGACAGATTGGTGCGGCGTGCCTGACGTAAATATCGATCGAATGCACCCTTGCGAATTGTAACAGGTGTTCCTGCGCCTCGCAGCGGGCACTTCTGTCGGACGTCGGTGCTTAAGTGCCGCGACCTGCGCAAAAACGATTTGCAGGAAGGACGCGCGTCATTAAATCGAAGCCGGCGGTTATTCATCTTGCGTCTTGGCTGTACAAAAAACCCACAGCCCGCGACAATTCTCACGGTCGCCGTTCGTGCGAGATTTGAACTGTGTCGCCATGATTAAAATGTCTTTCCAGAATTACTTTAGATACATATTTTACGCAATCGGGCTCCACATGTGTCTGTCGGAGGAGCGAAGACAAGGAGGAAGGGGGTTAACGGGGAAAATCTCCACGTCATTATCCAGCGAGGAGTACATTGTTCCCGTATTATAAAACGTAAGAAATCGTCCGCGAGATAACGGTGCATCTTCCGTGTTCTTTCAAACGTATTGTTTTTTTTTTCAGCGCACAATGCGACATGGCGCGCGTGAAAAGTCGGGCGCGAGATGTTTAATCAACGCAATGCGGGGAGGGAGAGGAGGGGGGGGGCGGGAAAGGGGGACCGTTGTGTAGTTACGTTCGCGCATCTCGCGCTCGTTAGGCGTGTCAATGAGCGCCTGTGTGATCCGTAATTAGTCCGCCGATCCGCTTAACAATGTGTGACACTTCGTGTGCCGGCTCGCGTACGTGAGCAAACGGCAATTAGAAGCGAGAGTCTACGAAAAAGGTGGACGACCTGGTCGCTTTACCCGCTTTTCACCGGAGGTACCGCGAGCGCGACAGCCGGCCGTTCGCCACTTTGGAATGAGGCGGGACGGAAACAATTGATCGATTGGAGCGCGATTAGAACGCGTATCTTCCAATTACGATAATTCCTTGTTTCTCGCACGGAGTAAAATGCTGCCATTAAGATAATACAGCACTGCACCGGACGAGTCGTGCGCGAACGATCAATATCCGCGTCTCGGCTTTCATTACGCACAAACTAATCCTTTCGCCAAGCGATAACCGCGAGAGTTCTCTCTCCTCTTTCTCCGCCTTTCCTCTTTTCTCTCTCTCTCTCTCTCTCTCTCTCTCTTTCTTTCTCGTTTATTCTTGATTGCGTGCCTAATATGCCGGGGCACACATACGCGCACGCAAGAGTTTCGCACGCGCGGCCTGTTCGCCTTCCCCTTTTCTCGGCCACCGGAAGTTTCAATGAACGCGAGAGACGTATCCTCATAAATTCGCCGGCTAAAAAGCATTGGGTCCCCGAAGGCGATTCGTTACCTCTTTTTCACGCGTTAATTTTTTTCTTCCGAAAATTCCGCATCGTGATTCCTCAGTTTTCAGAAATTTTTGCGCATTGAACGCAATTTCCCGTTTGCTAAATAAGCGATTTTCTTCAAATTGAATTATTTAACAGCAGAGATGTACTCAAGATTGCTTATGCCCTTAGTAAGGAGTGAAAAAAAAATTATTTTATCGCAATAGCCACATTATTTGTCTAAAAATTATTGCTAAAATGAAATTAATTACTTAACTTGGTTGGAACTTGCTTTAATATTATTGATTAAATTGATTATTATTGATTGATGTTTCACACGTAATTTAAAAAAACATATTCATCTAGGATTTAAAAAATCGGTTTACATATTTTCAAAGTTAATGTCTTAATACAAATCGATCCGGCGAAAAATGGAAAAGTTACACGAAATTATAGTCAAGTTGGTGCGCGGGACGTGGCTCCGAATTCGTAAGTGTGACAAGTCGCAAGTTCGAATTCATTCCGTGTGTACGGACTTTTAAATTCATAATCTTTAGCAGGAGTAATAGAGAAACTCTTTAGATCTAGGTGAAGAACTGATAGTCCCATCCGCTCCCATTACTAGTATTACTACTATTACTACTACTACTATTACTACTACTAGATTCGACGTCGAGTGCGCTAGACAGATAGACGACAGGATTTTTCAGTTTTTTAGGTATAAGGCCTTTTCTCGTTTTTTCTTTTCTATTCACCGATAGCAAGCCTTGTTGGAATGGTGTGTGACTTTACTCAGAATAATAATGAAAATTTCCACAATTTCATATGAAAAATCGCAAAAACATGTACAGTGGCAACAATAACTGTTGAATTAGCTGAATACATTGCTACATCTTTTTAATGAAGATGCACAATCATTGTTATAAATTCTGAGAGCAAGTACAAATAGGTACGTATGCACACGCATATGTCACTTCCAACGACGAGAATTGCATAATTCAGGCGGAGATGCGCACTAAACAGCACGAAAGAAGAGAGAATTCGTCGGAGACAAATCTAAAGTGACTTCTTGGAAGCATCTACTTCAGCAGAGAATTTATTTTATGGTCCTGGAGTAGATGATTCAACGTAAGTACGAAACTTTTAATGTTTCTGTAAACTGTAAAAACGCATTAAACGCGTTTTTTCGAAACGTGGTTTTCAAAACGCGTGACTCTATCTTGAGGATGGCTTGACCGATAGACTTGACCGATACACTTCAAAATTTTTTTTAGATACTAAAAACTAGTCTTTGATGTAGGATTTTTTTTACGATGCTTTTTTTTGCAGCCAAAAAACCAACAAAATTTTTTATGAAAAATCGATATTTGACTTTGACCAGCTGCCATTCTGTTTAAATGCAATATTTCGAAAAACGACCACGTCAAAGACTAGATTTATGTTTCAACTTTATAAAACTTGTGCCATTTTGCTTTTCAGACGAGTTTTGTAGAAGTAGTCACCGCAAATTACTTTTGAAAACACACTGTACAAAAATTTTAATAACGACGCTATTTTTTATTATTTCTTAATCAAATTTAAATGACAGAGAGAAAAATAATATCTTTACAATGAAACAAATCGATTCCTCTATTTCTTTCCGTAAAAAATTTACAAAGTTAAGCTTTGTTTTGACGCCCTAGGTGTGCCCTATTAAATGATTAAGTAATCAAGTATGTAAATTAAGATATGCCTTATTATATATATATAATAGTGCAAGTAATAAAGTACGTAAATTACTTATACGCAGTATATAAGCAATAAATCAATGTACATTACAAGCATAAATCAATATACATCTTAAACTATCATCATATATATAAGCATAAATACACTGAGAGAAAACGAAATAATTCTGGCAACTATATTTTTGACAACAATGAAATTTAAATATCTGCAACTAATCCTAATTAAAACTTACGTTATTACTAATTCATCGTATTTTTTACGACTTGACCTTTTTACTTTTTTTTTATTCGTTTTTATTTTGAAATAAATTTTTGAGATGCTTTGTGTTCCGAGCATGCGGCCCTTTTACTAATCCCTATATACGAAAAAAACGATTTTGCTAAAGCATCTAAAAATTTAGCTAGATATAGATCTGAAAATAATTTTAAATTATCAAAATTATTATAGTAATATATGTAATATAGCACATAAATAGTAATAATAGTATAAATGTAATATATGTAGAACGCTCAAGCGTAATGAGCAATACTGCAAGAAATTTTGACATTCTAGAAACAAATTTAAGCATCCTACATAATTATTTAATCCAAACAACATTATTTTCAGATCTGAATCTAGTTAAATTTTTAGATACTTTAGCGAACATTTCGTTCTTTCCGTGTATGCTTCTGCTTAACGAAGAAAATAACATTGTTTACAATATTGTGATCCTTAAGCAAAAGGAATGATATAGAAGAGAAAATGTATTTTTATAAATAAAATATAGGAAATTATATCGTTCTTCATTATCATGTTTCAATTATCCTAATGAAGACAGCTGAATGAATAGACTTTATGTTAGGACGTTATTTGCGCCGTAAATGCATATTCGCTGCATGCGTAAATGCATATGTGTGGTAATAATTGATAAATACGCCGGTTGATAACATATATCGCGACGACACGCACGTTTTATCTCCGCGTTATGGTAATAAAGCGGAATATCGCTTGTAAACTCGTTGGCCATTGTTTTCATGATGCAAGAAGTACGCATTAATTCGCGTCTTAATTGCCTAATAAATGCGAATGAGAACATCCGGTAATATCTTTCGAATGTAATTTAAAATTATCAAAAGTATTGCGCCATCTCCACCCGGAGAATACATATATTCATCAAATTACAAATAATTAATTCTTCGCCTAATTGACTAGCTCATATTACGCAGAAGTACAACGATAATCGATAATTCGCAGGAATTAATTCGACGAATCGTTCGTTATCTCCCAGTTATCTTCCATTCCGCGGACGAATAAATGCGAATTGCCTTATTAAAGCAAGTCGGACATCCGTCGCTTTTCATCAGATTTTCCAAGGAAGAGAGGCGATCGACCTCGCTCGCGAGATTCATCAATGAACCGCTCGTTGGCCTCGCAGCGAACTCTTACCAGGAACTCGCGATGGAGAGCTCGGCTGAGAGGGTTATATATGCATATATCGCCGTCTGTTCATTAGGCACGGCGGTGCATTCGATGAAATCGATTCATCGAGCTCTTAATGGGATGCCCGGGTGCCACCCCGTAGATCGGGCGAACTCCAGTCTTTATGACTCTGGGGTGCCCACGTGGGTGTCGCGAATGCAGGAGAATTGTTATTACACGAGTCGAACGAGCAAACAATACTCTGAAAATATGCGATATGTAGCAATATGTTTTATTGATGGAGTGGAAAACACGCGGAGTTTACGGAGGGAAACGCATATTGCATATTGCGTTGTGAAAGACGCGTGTCTCGGCTCGCAATCGTTTTCGTTTTTAATCGTGCAATCCAGACATTTATTTCCGTCGTTACGTGGAATGTGCCGAAGTTGCGGAACGCGGAACCGAGCTGACGTTGCACGTTCGCGATTTAACTTCACACTCGAGCTTCATCGACTGCGAAGATCGTCGAATTGTCGTCGCCATAGAGGACTCGGTCGTGTGATGTAACATCGCTTTACGCGGCAAACGATTATTACCTTCTCCGCTCTGTTACTCGGCAGTGTTGCTGCTGCTGCTGCTGTAGCGAAAGCGAGCACGTGAAACTGCGACAAACACTAAAACGTGTCGCAATTACTTAGACAGCACTTCGTTATGGGAACGCCATTCGCTTTTGTACTACGTTGCGCGCGCGTGTGCTTCGCGATTTTCTTCATTGTTCCAAACGTGTCTCGCTGGAACAAACGAGATGGATGTCGAAATTTCGGAGCGCGCACCGTTCTATCGCTTCCAGAGCATCAGCTTGATTTTCAGTCAGTACAAGTAATAAAATGATAATAAAATAATGCGTAAGATAATAAATGGAAGAATTTGTATTGTTACAATTATAATCAAGAAATACGAAAAGAGTGAAGACTACCAAGCAGACCTATTTGAATGAAATCATTGAATAGACTTGTCGTGGAATATAGAGAGCTCCAAATTCGAATCCTGACTGGGGTGATTTTTTTCACAATGAATTCTTTACAATTTTAAGATGCGCATTAGCACTAGTATCAAATTACTGGCAATTTGTGATATTACATACTCCAGCTTCAGCTTAGAACCGACGCGCAGTTTGCATGAATTGAAAATTGTAAGATTCATACAAAAATATTATTAGATACCAAGATCCGATAAAAAGCCTTCTTTGCTTATTTTGATTAAAATCAAACATGATATTAATTTCTTTAGAAATGATTTCATTCATCGTTCAGTTTCTGTCATCTTTATAGTTTCTACTGGGCAAAGTGAAACGACATTACTCATTATATTCACAACGAAATATTGATGCTAATAACGTTTTGTAGACACATGCTAATTGCACAGCATATTGCTTGGATGATTAGATTCGAAGAGAGAGAGAGAGAGACTCGTCGTTTAAGATTAGTTTCTGTCATCTCACCGGCTGTCGCTCTTGGCCAACCAAGTTCTTGTCTTGCGACACGTAAAAGGCTACTAATTGACCGAGAAGCGTGACGATAAGCGAAAAAAAGGTGCGAGTAAATGCTTCAAAGTCTCGGTCTGTCACACAGTGAAAGGATTAGCCGCTCGTTAAAGAGCGCACTAATTGAGAGTCCTTGACGAAACCGCAAGGCGATTTCGAGAAGCAAGATTCGAAAGGAACGCTGATTTTCGTCTCGCGACACCCACAGGTGAAAGCCATAGTCATTATACAAAATAATTATATGTATATGTAAAATAGTGCGGCTCTTTTAGCGCGAACTTGGCGCAGTCCGCAGTTTGGCGCCGATTTTATCGCCGAAATTATTACGCGCGTCTATTATTAGCGGGCGGTAATATGCGCGGCCCGACACGCGACTTGCCCACGTTTATCATCGCCCCGGCGATTTGTTGCTCGAATAAACAAGTCGTCGGTGCATTAAATCCGCGGCATATATATCTGCATCTACGAAATATCGCGCGACCAAGATTGTCATAGGCGCCGCTCCACTCTACCGAGCGAAGAGCGGACGACCTATTTGCGACTGCGATCGAGAGAAAAATATTCTGTCGTCGAGAGTGAACGAGCCGCTTCATCCGAACTGAATACGGCGATATACAAATAACAGATTTGAGCAACGAGATTATGATTTCAATGTTCTGGATTCAACGTTGCTTCGGCAATACGCCGGGCAAGAAATCTCGAGAAATCTTGAAAACACCTGAATTACTACAAAAGTTATCAACCGTTCGGATTAGGTTTTCCTTCCATGGTACGCTATACACCTTCCGCAATGCAACAATTAAGGAACGCAAATAAAGGTCGGGTCGACTCGATGGCCATGTGAAAAGGAAGACTTCCGTATTCTGGCGGAATAACTAGAATTCCAGTTTGCAATATGCGGTACGGAACTTTTATCGGTATTTTACGATCGACATCGTGTAGATTTCACGGGCAAATGCACGAGCCATATTTTCTATTTTTTTTCAAGCCGCCGCGCCCATTTGATAGAGCGTGCCCTCAGCGCGAACTGACCGCTCTTGTCTATTCTCGAATCGACGGGCGAGCATTCCGCGGCTTGAACGGCCGTCCGCAAAGGATAAGCCGCAGAATGGATCGCGCAGCCGGATAACGGGAATGATGATTTTCTCACAAATCCATACGCGCAATTCTCTTGAAAACTAGAGAAAATCTTCGGCGTCGTTATGTTCCAAATTTAATCTTTAATTTGATCTTCAGTCTTTTTCCTGATACACGGAAAGAATGGTTTTGTTGCTAAAAATTTAGCCAGATACAGATCTGAAAGTAAATTTTGTTGGACTGTTAAAATAACTGTGTAGGAAGCATAATGAGCAATGCTACAAAAAATTTTTACATTCTAGCAACTAGTTTGAATATCCTACAGTTATTTCAATGGTCCAAACAAAAATTATTTTCAGGTATCTATCTATTGGCAAGGAAGTTCTTTCTTTTTAGCTTAAAATTGTATATACAATATTTTCGTCAAAATGAATGAAATTTAAATTAAAAAAAAAGGATTAAAGCTTGAAATCTCTACTTTCAAAAGCTTATCATATTTTTTTAGTTTATGTGAGTTTGATAATTTTTACATACAGAAAATTATGAGCTGAAAAAGATGGAAAATTTTCTTGTCACTTTGTTGGTTTGTAACGTGCCCAAATTAAATTTGAGAAAATTTTTGACTATCTACTGTAAAAGCTTGAAGCTTTTCCTACAAAATCATTTTTTATAAATGTTCCTACGATTTTTTCTTCTTAAGTTATTCGCAAGTTAAGTTAAACAGAGATTCTGACTTTGATTGCTCATAACTCCATTAAAAATCATCCATTAAAAATAATTTGTAGAACAGATTCTGAAAGCTGAAACTTTGCTCAAATGGGGTCATGCTAATTTTGTAAAATATAGAAATTTTAGAGCTAAAAAACGAAAGAACTTTCTTACCAATCCAATAAATTTCTAGATACTTCAGTAAACCGTTCTTTCCGTGTAGACGCGCGCTCTATTTAGCTTCTTATGTTACTTTTACTTGTTTAAATGCTTACTTAAATGCATACAAAAAATATTACTCTGCTATTAATTTCTCAATACACACAATATGTCAAATATGCGATGATAGCCGTTCACGAAGTAAACGCAGAGAATCAGCGTCGCCGAAGAGAGCCAACAATAGACCTTGGAGATTTTCGAGAGGACTTCGACATATTCGTGTATCGAATTAACGTGCCTTTTTTAAAAGTGAGAAAAAATCGTAAAAATCCTCACGTCTTTTTCTCCTCTACAAAAATAAAATTATAATGTCAAAACGCACGGATCACGAACAGCTCTCTCGTTTCATTTGTCTACGTGACTGCGCGTCTCCGTACCCCTAATTAATATTTGCCAACGTTCCCTGCGTGATGGATGTGCGTGAGTAACGTTTTGGAGCCGACTCATCGCGACGGAATGCAAAACGGAGCATCAGGATCGATCCGTGGGTCTGGGAAAGCGCGGGAACATATGGAGAGAGACCGCAATTAACACGGCTTCGTCGTGCAAATTCGAGAATTTGCACGGCCGGCGGACACCGAGTTATTTCGTGCGCGGCGACGGTGTTGTCGCGCTCGCGCGACTTTTCTCCGGCGCGTCGCGCGTCGACGGATATAGCTGCTCCGTTTCGAGCACGGTGAACTAGCACGGTGTGAGGCCGGCTTTAGAACACCGGCGCCCGAAAGTTCGTGGCCGCCGGCCAAGAAGGCCGCTTTGGACGCCGGCCAAGGAATTCGCGTGCATTTTTCCATTCATAACCGCGAAATCTATATTTGGCCGCGGCATATCGCGCGAATTCGTGGCACGGCGTTATTTTTGGGATGAACCCGAATGCGCTCGTTAACTTATTCGTCGGCCAATTGCCTTTCTCGGTCGGCGCTAGTGGCCGCGCGTCTTACGTTTCGCGCACGTAACGGGTGAATTCGTTTGTGCAGTCACTGCTGCAGAGGGTATCATTTTATCTTCATTGTTCATTGGACGTAAACAAAGATAAAATGATACCCTCTGCAGCAGTGACTGCACAAACGAATTCACCCAACAAGATGACCATCGAACATCCATTTTCCCTTAAACGCAAGATTAATCGCTTTGAGAGAAAAATATTCCACTGGACGGCTCGCGCAAAATAGCGATTATTGTAGAGTAATCTGTAAAAAAGATTAAATATCACTGATAATCGATAACAGAAGAAGAAAGAAAAGGAAAGATCTTCGTTTCACAATAGCTGAAATGCGTCTCGAAATGCATTCTTATCGTGAAAATTCTACGAAATTGAATCTCGTTGCGAGAATAGCCGCGCGAGAAAAACGAAAATAAATATGGTTTTGAAATTACATTGAAGCTACAATAAAAGATGCCATCCATTTCTTTGTGTATTTACACGGAAAAATAGTTTTGCTGAAAGATCTAACGTTTTTTGTTAAACTACCAAAATAATTATGTAGAACGTTCAAACTAACTAATTGCTAGAATATCAAAATTTTCTGCAGCATTGTTCACTATTTTTAAGGTTCCAACAAAATTATTTTCAGATCTGTATTCAGCTAAATTTTAGGTTCTTAGAAAAAAATCGTTCTGTCCATGTATGTCAATGGTGCAACGTACGTCTAAAAGAATTCCGCCGAGCATCCGCTTTGACGCGCCGTCACACGTCGATATGAACAAAAGCACGCGATTCGTCGCGACATGTATTTTCGCAATATGTAAAGGCCGACGCGCGTCTTGGCCGGCTTCCAAGACATATCGACTGTCGAAGCCTCATCGTTATTTTTCTCGGCGTTCTTGAATGGCCGCGCGAAAAATAAACGCCATTCGCTCTCGCGGGTCAATGAATCGAAAACGCTGCGGAGCAGCACATCTGAATAACGATGATTCATTGCTGACCGCCGAGAGAGGAAACTGTTGTTGTTCCGTTCGAGCTAATTAGTCGTCTTTGTAGAATTCGCTATCCGAATATCGCTTTTGTAGCCGATCCTTCGAGTCTCGTTGACAAAATCCGCGAAATTATTACAACGACGAAATTGCTGAAATTGCGTAGTTGCATCGCAATAGCGCTCGTATCATCATTCACGCGCGAAATTATCTTATCGGTTTAAAAACATCGTCGATATCAGGATGACTTCGTCCGATACGTAATCGTCGGCTTTATCGCGACGGTACAGAATCGATAAGATGGTCGCAAAGGTCGACACGAATGTATTCGGTGTGATTGCCGCAGCCGAAAAAGATTCAATTATCACAGCGCTAATTGCGATCCTATAAATCTCGTAAACCGCGCAAAAGACGTGTATTTATCGGTTAATGATAAATCGACGCGATTAACGCGAATTCGCGAAAGTCGAGTAACTAGGTTGTATAACTGCCGTCGTCGTTACGCGAGCGACGTTAAAAAGGAGATTCAGGAGCGAGAGGTGGAAGTCTGAAAACGCGCGCGAGAGCCTGGACCGTGCGTGTCGCCCCGGCGGAACATTATTGATACAACTCGCTTACCTTGGCTCACCCATATCGATCACGCCGATAATCGATAAACACGTACTTCGTATACCTACGCGCGCACGCGAGCGCGATGTGCAAATCGCAGATTGCAAATCTTCGCCGCTAAATAGGAAAGACTGGTTGCTGTCAGCTGGGGGGCGACGTCGTGACACGCTCGCATCATCGTCGAAGCGCTCGCGCGTCGTCGTCGTCGTCGTCGTCGTCGCAACCCTCCCTCGCGGATCCGATCGCTCCGCCGACAACCATCGGAATTAATGTTGCGCTCGTCGCTTTCTTATTTTCAGCGGGCGACACGCGACATACAACAATAAGATGACGAGGCATACGAAAGTTAAAATGGGATTTATTTCTGGTCGTCGCCACAATGGGACCTCGGCGCGATAAACAAGTTATTTTTAGTCCCGCGAGGAGATCACCCGCTTGAAAATATTAAACGGGTCTTCGGCTCAATTGCATTCCTTATGGATCTTCGTTCGGTGTTCGGCGTCGCATCTCGAACCCCCTCTCCTTCCCCAGCTATTCCCGGACGCCAAATCCATCCGCTTGAGAGTGAGCGAGACGCCGGCTCAATTACACGACTTTTATGAAACGTCACGCCGCTTGAATGGGGTTCTGCCGAAAAATTATTTTTAGTCCCGCGGAAAATCGTGCGCGGGGAGAGATCCGGGAACTCGACGCGAAACGTCACGGCGAGGCGAATAGCGGCGGCGAAGTGCGAAAGACTATTCTCGTACAGACGCCCTCGACGTCGCATACAAAAATATTTCGTAGGACAGAAACGTCCCATTCGCGCCCATTTCGTAGCGGCATTCCATCGCTGTGCGCTGTTTCGTGGCGTTGCGTCGTTTCGTAGGCCGCGCACGTGTTCGCGTCATCGATTCTTTAGTGGAATCGCTCGGCGATCTATCTCGCGAAAAAGAAGTATCGCACACCGGCGATATCGAGTCCCGATGATTACGACGGAATTCAGGAACGTCGAAGGGAGAGGCGCGTAGGATTGGATGAATCATCGGTGTACGACGATATGTGCCCGATCTATTTTCAATTCTTTCACCGCAAAGTGTCAGATGACATAACGGCGTGGACGGTAACGCAAGATCGATTTTAAATGCTCTCTTTATTTCTCTCTCTCTCTCTCTTTCTCTTGGCGGGATTTGCGTGCACGTGTAAAGTTTGCACGTGCGAAAATGCGCGCGCAGCTCTACCGATAGAATTATTTGCCGTTCGCCGTCAAGATTAAGAAACAAAACAACCGTTCCCACACTCAGAGAAAAAAGTCGTATCAGTAACTAGAAATTTGAGGGCAAATAACGCCTCAACTATGTATTATAAAGTTGTAATAACAACAATGAATAAGTAATACGAACTAAGAAAATGTAGTAATATAAATCATTTATAATAAATTGTTCAACAAACTACAGAAAAATAGTTGCATAATAATAATAATGTTTTTTTTCAAATCATCTCAACAATAATTAATTAGTTGTGCTTCACTTTAAATATTAATAATATTTGTTTAAACTAAAATGTAGTAGTTATATCTTATTTGTATAAAGTTTATGTAACTGTGTATTGATAGTTGAGTCACTATTTCACTATCAATTAATAGTTGACATATATTGTTAAAGTTACTATATTTTTATAGTATTTAATACTACTTTAGTTCTTGTTATCTTATAAAACTAATGCCAGATACTTAAATTACAGAGTTGTCAAAAATATAGTTGCTATAATTATTTCGTTTTCTCTCAGTGCATTGGAGATTTAATACATTCTTTATTTCGTTTTATTTCGTAAGCCAAATTTAAAAAATGTATTTTGCAAAATAAACATTTTTGATAATTGATCGATTAATCGCACGGATAGAATCGTGCACAGAAAATATATAACTTCTCACTTTACAGAATACGTTTCTTGAATTTAATACTATCAACTATTTACAGTTCGTTGCCTCGTTTTTCAGTCGGTAGGCGGATATTTCTGCGAAAATGTAATAAGATACATGGCAGACGTATCAAGGAGGATGTCAATCTTACTCTCGCAGGAGACGCCGAGAAGTTTATCCGCCTTGCGAAACATACCGCGTCACGCAACGTACACACCGTCGACGCACAGGAATCGCGATCAGCCGATTTGGCAGAGAGAATACCACCGCGCACGTAGGCGTTTTACATAACGATTTAGGTCGATCGTGCGGACCGCGACACGGAACGCGCGTAGCCCCGCAGCTGAGAAATTGCCAGAGGCGCCCGAAATGTCGTCGCTCCCTTGCCAGAGTTTCTTTCTAGCGACAGCTCGCCGAGATTCGACGCGATAAAGACGCCCCGGACGTATCTTTGGCCGAGATTCGTGAACGCTTTTCGAAAAGAGAGAAAAAAAAGAAAAGAAAGAGAGAGAGAGAGAGAGCGCGTAGCGAACCATTTCTTCTTTCTCTCCGCGATATTTTCACTGATAAAGCGGAGATGCATCTTTGTCTTTGGAGACATCGTTCTTCGTAAAAATTATCTTTATCGAACGAATCGCCACTCTTCCGCATTATTGTTTCCGTGATAATTCGCAGTTACTTGCCGCGCACCAAAAGGTGAGGTCCTCTGTTCTCTGTGCGCTCCTCCGAGAGTGCGCCGGAAAAACGAGATAAGAATTATTTGCACGAGCGACAATCTTCGCTCGTTATCGTGTCTCGCTTGTTATTTTTAACGTCTGGAGAGATATACCGAAGAAGCGAACGCCGAGTATCTCGCTCGCGTTTTCACATGTTATTCCCCAATCTTTGCAAAAAGGAGCGTTACATCGAAAAGTTTATTATCGCCGATAAAACCGTGACACATAGACATTATTACGAGCAATGAACCGCCAAGAATTATCTGCCCAAAATACTTGTTCGCGATAATTTTTCAACCCGCACTCAAAGTCAGACAACGAAGGTATCTTTCAACATTATTGAAAATTATAACAAAATTATTTAAAAAAAAATTGCAGAACTGATATTACAACAACATACTTTTCTCTTCTCGGAGAGAAATTGTCAAGACACACCGTGGATATATATAATATTTATGTCCTTTAACACGCATGCAATTTTGTTAACAGCCACACCTTCACCACAGTCGACGTTAAGTCTGTCTTCGCCATATAACGTAGTTCGAGTGTTTGAAAACACTTACCTTGATGTCGAGGTGAGCCACGTTCAGGGAATGCAGAAAGGCTATCCCGTCCAAAATCTGCTTCAGCAATCTGGCGACCTGCCGTTCCTCTGGAACTTCGTCCCGGTCAAGTATCATTTGTAACTCGCCGCCAGGAGCCCTGTCGCAATAAACATTACCTGTCTCGCACGACTTGTACAATATTTACGTTTAGCATGTACACTTTTTCGCGCGGCGATGCGTTCCATAAATTCATTCAAATACATACACGGCACATTGCGCGTCGGGACGAATCAGCGCGACGTAATTTTTACGTTCTGATCGTAGCGCACGCGACATACGCTTAAATCACGAGTTTACGCTTTTGTCCTACTTTTCGAATAATTAGCAGCTATTACGACACATAGAAAATTACATGCCGTATCGTTGTCCATCATATAGTTTTATTTCGTTTTTTCGTCGCGGCACGAACAATCTCTAAACGATAAACTATCTTTTATTACCGATAAATTTACATATAAATGGCCAAACGATAAAAGTTATTTTGTATTCGATTCGAAGAATACGTTCAAGATGATTCGACGAGCGATTGAGAAACGTCCTTGTACTTACAACTCGAGGACGAGCACCATCTCGGTGTTGGTTTCGAAGACCTGATGAAGGGAGACGAGACGAGAACAATGGGCCGCGGCATCCAGCACGGCGACCTCGTGAAGCGCTTCCGCTCTGAGTTCCTGAGCCCGCCGTCGCTTCCTCAGAAACTTGGCGGCCCACTGCCTGCCGCTGGATCTCTCACGACATCTCCTCACCGTTGCGTATTTACCTCTGAGAAAAAAATACAAAAAAAACACATTAATCTTAACATCACTGTAAGAAAAATCGAAACACGACATATTATACGAAAAGAATTTTATTGAAGTATAATATCTAAAAATTTAGCTAGATACGTATCTGAAAATAAATTTGTTTGAACCATCAAAATAATTATATAAGATACTGGTTGCTAGAATATCAAACTGATTGCTAGAATATTAAAACTTTTGCGGCATTAAACGCTTAACAGTTCTATATAATTATTTTGATGATCCCACAAAATTATCTTCAGATCTATATTTAGCGAAATTTTTTGATACTTCAGCAAAATCGTTTCTTTCCGTGTAGAATGCTTAAGCACTGACAACAATACCGCAAAAAATTTTAACATTCTAGCAACCGGTTTGAGTCTTATATAATCATTTTGATGATCCAAACAAAATTATTTTCAAATTTATATCTAGCTAAATTTTTATATACTTCAGCGTGTAACAAAGATATATATCCGAGAAGCAAAACGTAACATAATGGACATACAATATAATGTATAAAATACAGCAGCATTTGTAATTCAAACTCGAATCTTTTAGAAGTTGAGTGACTGCGCCAAGGCAAATTTTTGTAACTTGACTAGTCTGCGACCGCCATCGCGATGCGCGTTCATTAAAACGTTGATTGCGCGGATGTTTCTGTCTCGCCGAGCAAATACTTTCATAATTTTAGGTATAATCGCGATTTTATGGACGATTGACGTGTATGTTCGCCATCACCGATGGTCGATGGAAGAGATCGACCGGCATCGCTAATAAAGACGTTAGAGAAGGCAGGAGCAAATAACACAATATCACACGAGGAAGTCGTGCAACGGCAAAACGATCCGTCGCTTTCACTTTTTCCGTTAATAACGCGCTTCGTTTCTCCCTTATGCTTTCCTGATTACAGAGAACGAAGCACGGTGATTTTCTTCGCGGAAAAATCATCTTTTTGCACTCTGCTGCGCTAAAGCATTACGGTAGCTGCACAACCGCAATTCGTGTCGCGTAACAGAAAAACGAAACGCGCGAAGCAACGAGAGACATATAATACCACGATAAAATCTCGAAACTTTCGAGAATCTATTTTTTTCAGTATATCGCTATCGTAAATCTAAGGAATGACAAATTGCGACCGCGAATTGAAGTCCCAGATTGATTTGCGAAATTGATTACGCTTCCGCGTAATGGGAATATGATTGATTGTGATATCGAATCCCGCGATTTGATTGCAAAACCTTACCACCAATTATGTGAAAAGCGAGGACATTCTACATATGAGATACATGCTATGATGTTTTCAGCAAATATACGATTTTGCTGAGAGATCTAAAATTTTGTTGGATACAGAACTGAAAATAATTTTGTTGGATCATCAAAATAATTTTGTTGGAACCTTAAAAATAAAGAGCAATATTGCAAAAAATGTTGATATTTTTGCAGCGTTTTGGAGCGTTCTACATAATTATTTTAGTTCAACAAAATTACTTTTCTGATCTGCATCAAGCTAAAATTTTAGATCTTTCAGCAAAACCGTTCTTTCCGTATATCTATAATATGAAACTCGATAAATTAAATCGTCGTGACGCAAAATGTAACGCGGTGCAGATATGGATTTTTAATGGAATGATATCTCCGCTTGTAATAATACAAATGACACGTAATAATACCGTCAGCTTTAATGTCACACGAAAGATTACGTAAGTCCCGTTATGCGCAACTCGAAATTATTGTGTTTATAAGCGCAGCCATTAGATAATAGAGTTATCGAAGTGTCTTTGCGGCATTCTTCGATCGTTCCAATTTTTCGAGACTACGATTTACTTTTCTGATCTACATATGCAGTTAAAATTTTAGATCTTTCGGAAACCATTCTTTCCATGTACGAAACGTTTGGCGAACATCGGGCGAAATGTTATCCCACGCGAGCGCGAATCCGCTACAATTCGACGATCTAACAACCACTAGAAAGTGAACTCGCTAGGGCAATGCACCTATGCTCAGAGGCCTAAATTCGAACAGCGGTAGTGAAAGCACTTGTGCGTATTATTACGTAAAGAGCTTGCCGCTCAAGGAAGTGACGCGCGCATGCATTCCTCGGAAGCAAAGAGCTTTAGTGTCGATATAACGGTCACGAACGTGACACCCATTTTCCTGTCTCGATTCGTTCGACGTAAGATTGATTCAACATATATGTATATCATATTTTTCAATCAATAAAAATATTCATTCTTTATGAAACACGCATAACTACAGGAAGAATCGGCGATGCGATATATAATAGGTGTGGCGATCGAGAAAGAAATCAATGCGTATGCAAGACAAAACGTTTACGTGAGAAGCGTCGATCGTACATTAGGTCCAAAAATGGGAAAGTCCGTTCGCTTAAGGGAAAGAGAGGAAGAAAGGAATGCGGCCCTCTTCCGAGGAAAAATATTTTTCGGAGATCCGTTAGAGGCGACGGGTCTACTCGTGGAGATGGGTCAAGGGATAACACGAAAGGGCCGCTCAACAGGCGTTAAAGTAAGCATCATTAGTGGCCATTGTATCAGCCGGCGGTATCCCACAGAGCGCAAGATCGGGAATGGAATGGAAGTTGGAATGCCGCG
Source organism: Cephalotes varians (assembly GCA_037157785.1). Lineage (NCBI taxonomy): Eukaryota > Metazoa > Arthropoda > Insecta > Hymenoptera > Formicidae > Cephalotes > Cephalotes varians. The sequence goes on along the minus strand of JANQDE010000013.1, from coordinate 474,402 downwards.
TCAATATCTCTCGCTCTCCTCCATGATTTTTTTGCTCAGGCGATGCCACCGCGCATCGTGCGCGAAAGCAAGAAATCATTATGCAGAAGATGAATTTTCGAATCAGCATTAGAACTAAAAGCATCTTTGTAAGATTTGTGCGAAAAAATTTCACTGTCGTCCTTGCTGCTAATTTTTATTATCGGAGGCTTTAAAGGGATGCTGGAGAAACGATCGCATTAGAAAACGCACACGTACGATTTATGAAACGTCAACGCATCAGTATATATTACTACATCGATATCTCACGCACACATGTACACAATTTGTCAAACATTTTGCATTCTCTTAAATTAGGCCTCTAAACTTGATTCTAATGATTCAACATTATTCATTTATTTATTTTACATCTGATTCTGCCTTTATTTCACGCATATGCCTGCATAACTTTTCCACAAAATAAATGTTTCGGTGAATTGACAGCTTTAGTCACCATATTGAGAAATTAAAAGTCAATAAAGAAATCTATTATTTTTTATTTTTTTCTGACAAAAAAATACACCAGAGTCACATACATTAGCATATATGTTGCTAGTATGAAAAAAATTGTAATTCTGTGAAATTAATACGAAGTGTAACTTGTTTAACAAAATGGTATGTTTGTCGATAAAATAGACGATTCCAAGATCCCTTAAAGCATGAGGGGGAGAAAGAAGAGAATCACGGTACGGCATCGGGGCGAGAATCGCGATCGCAAGTGAGAACCACTGATTGCCTATTAGGTATGTAGATTGGTAAATGCGAGCGCGAGAACTGAGAGCGAGTAATCGTTTTCTATCAGATCGAGTTGTTATCTACGTTCTAATTACTAGCTGTTACGGAGGCAAAGTTAATGTGTCTCCCTGCACGCATGCTCCGCTGAACAAAGAAGAGAAGGACACGCGCCGCGACACAGCCGGTTTCACGATCGGGTCGGTTATCGAGCGCGATGGAACCAGATAGCGGGTCAACGATCGACTCACGATTTCGAGATCTCCTCTCCGATCAATTAGCGATCTAATCTCTGACAGATGTCACTATCCCGCGAGTATTTTTTCATTTCGCGCGACGACTTCTCCGCTCGGAGGGACGCGTTAATCATCGCTAGTTGCGCACATTTTACGATATATGTAATTTTGCGCGCTAAGAGGAATGTAATTAGGCAGAATTTTTCAAAGCGAGATAGTTGAGAGGTAAAACGATATCTAGAAATGTTGTCGCGTTCCATCTGTGAGAAGACTGCGGAGATCGTATCGATTTCATCGCCGAGTGAGCTTGTCCAACTATCTATATCAGTTTCCACACTGTGGATACGTATATACACGCGTTTAATCGGGAAAAACACGTTCGGGAACCGTTACATCCGGCGATCGTATCGCGTATCGCAACTCCTCGCACGTCGCAAAAGGCATAATCACGATGACGCGAGAGAGGAGTCGCTAAACTCCGCGCGAACGACGTCCTTGAGTCGTCCCATCAAAGCCTCCCCCCCTTCGACCCTTTGAAAGATAGACGGAAACACCGGTAAACGAGAGATTTGCTTCCGCGAAAAGCTGTCGCATCAGCCGAGTGATAAGCTGCAGCGAATCGGAATATCATCGGAGGTGGATAAGAAACCGCGTTCCGGGAAGAAGAAGCGCTCGCAATCTCCGTCGCCGTTTAATGGATACAACTGTAAATCCGGCATCGCAATGTTGACAATGACGACGACGACGGCGGGATTATTATTATCGCAGTAGCGTCGCCTAATGGCCCCGTCGCACCTGAAGATTAGCACGCCACGACGAACGGGAGCCCGGGTTAAAACCGCCGATTATTACGATCTCCAGTAATTCGTTCGCTGAAGAGACGCTTCTTCTCGCCGCTTCGATTAAAGACGGAATTTCCGCTGCTCGCTCGAAGTAATCGAATCGAGACGGCGAAGGAAATTGTCGCGAGAAACGACGTCTCGATACGCCGATTTTGTTGGCAGTAAAGTCGTTAATTGCCATTCGTTTCGCACGCAAGCAAGTTCGCTAACGCATCCGTCATACTACTTATACAATTTTTTTTCAGAATTATTACAACTCATTAGCTTAAGATTTATAATTCAAACCCGTTTCGTATGCTTGAATTCGAACGATCGTGAAACTATTTGCCATCCGGTCTAATTTTACATGTGCGCTACATCATTATTTTGTTTGTAAAATGTAATAAAATATAAATATATCCGTAATGAAGCATAACGATTCCAAATAGCTTCCCTAACGAATCGACAGGTGTAATTCTTAAAATATAGCTTAGATCATCGTGTTTTTTATGCCGCGGACGAGGACGCATCTGCAAAACGAGGAATCGCGCTCTAGCGAGTGTCGAATTGCATAAATTTCGAAATTGCAATTCGACTTCTCCACCTGTCCTTTGCAGCTGCCATCCGACTACTATGGATTTTGCGCTCACAAAATCCCTCTCACAGGCGCGCAGGTGTCGGCTGCGGAAACTTTAAATCGCCTACCGTCGAACCGTGTGTTTATAGAATAAACGTCGTTTAGATAATAAAAAGAAAAGATAATCCCAAAAAAACTTACATGAAAAATCAAGCGCATGATGTTTTTAAAAATAAAGATATCTCTTTTGGATAGAAAAAAATTGCCTTCTTTTCTTAAATAAAATTAGAAAAATTGAATTTAAACTTTTATTTTAGATTTCTTATTAGATGTGTATAAAAGTTTGTCTTCTTTCGTATATTTTTGCTTTAGGTACTTAATTATGTGCAATAATATTTAATCATTAAAATATAAAATATTTGCCCTTGTTTTTTATTACTTTTTGTCGTCTCTCTCTCTCTCTCTCTCTCTCTCTCTCTCTCTCTCTCTCTCTCTCTCTCTCTCTCTCTCTCTCTCTCTCTCTCTCTCTCTCTCTCTCTCTNGAGAGAGAGAGAGAGAGAGAGAGAGAGAGAGAGAGAGAGAGAGAGAGAGAGAGAGAGAGAGAGAGAGAGAGAGAGAGAGAGAGAGAGAGAGAAGCAATTCTTCCGAAGAAATTTCGGATTCTTTTGCGAAAAAAAGATATTGGTTTAGAGACAATCAAATTGTTGGTCCATTTCTGTATCTCAGCCACATTTCGAAAGATGTCCAACTGAAGAATGTTGCATCGATAGGAATAAGTGATAATTCGAAGTCGGGTCAATACACCGCATGTTGGGAGAACTTCCCAGCGTAAGTTAAAAATGCTGAATACAAAGAGCAACATGCGTTATCGTGCACCAAAATGACTTTCCGGTTTCCTCGTTCAGTAAATGATTTTTTTCTATTTAATTTCATTAAACAAATTATTCAACTGACAACTATAATTCTCGGCAGTAATTGTTTTACTTAGTTGGAAAAACTCATGAATACAGAAATCTATATTGAACAGCTTTTTTGATATGGATGTTCAATTTTGCCATTGATGAGTGACCGAAATCTACCTATAAATGTGTACATAATTGTACATAATCTATTTTTTGTCACAATTTTCTACAAAAAAATCCTTCTTACGTTGTCTAGCAAGTAACGAAATGCATATGTTGAGACGGCTGGCAGTGTTGTTTTTGATGAGTTCATGCGAAAGTTACCCACTTTCCGAGCTTCTGTATTTTTCCCATCTCATGCAATCGTCTATTGCTGTCAACTCCCAACTACTTCACGAGTTTTTCTTGTGTCTGTGACGGATTTTCATTCAACAAGCCTTGCAAATCGGTCTCCAATTTTCAGGGAGTTCCAGAGCGTAATCGGCCACTGACATAAAAATCACCGGCTTTGAACTGTCGAATACTTGCAAATATTGTGAAATACAACACCTTCAAAAACCATCAAAAACAGAGCAAATTGATTCGCATGCTTTAGCGATTTTTTCAAACTCATATTGTATGCAGTATCAAATGTATGGCTTTTCTCGTTATGCTCACTTATCTTATTTTACGAAGTTATGTTAGTTATATTATATATTAATAAATAACATCTCAGAAACTTCGATGCCTCTTCGAAAAGGGGGAATTTACTTGAAGTTTAATTATATTCTGAAAAAAAAGACAAGCTTTTGCACACACCTCATATATTCCATTAAAGACAATCAATTCGGATAATCAAAGCCGATAAACGGAAATCCGTTGCATTAGCGCCACGGTCTAACGTAGAAATTGAAAAACAATTTCCCTTTTTTTGCGCACCACGACATCAATCTCGCGAAAACGTCTTCGTCATCGCGTTGCCTTCGCCGGCTTCGGAACCGAGTGGAACGTAATGACGAGATCAGCGAAGATGAGACGCGGAACGTAATGAAGCCCTTTGTTGCCACGCATGGAGGCTCTCCATGACGACTTCGGTTCGAAAAGATTCATGTTTCGCGAATGATTCGCGCAGTATCCCTTAAAATTTCAAAACTCTGTCTGGAGCGATGAGAAGTGCAAAAGCGCTCTTACGAATGATCGACAGGAAATTCTAATCGGCAGTATCGAACGCAAATTCGACATAATGCAATCGGTTAGTAAAAAGTTACGGCTTCCATTAACATTTACATGCATCTCTCGTGCAATCTCCAGATGCAATTTAACGGCAGGGCAAGTAACCGATTCGAACCGAAGACCTTCGATAGCATCGACTATTTGTGTCATTAATAGGGTCAACGCATAATCCATTCGAGCGAGATTAAGATTGTACCTCGTTATATAGCGGCCAATAACCCGATTGAACGTCGCAAGATTACGTTCGCGTGCGAGTAATAACGCCTGATTACGATTGGTGTTAAGTACCAATCTATTAATTGGCGAGTCGCTATACTGCAATCAAAGTTAATGTCGATTTGATGTTAACATTTGCCTCCCCTTATTATACACGGAAAGTATGATTTTGTGTACACGGAAAGTATGATTTTGTGTACACGGAAAAAATGATTTTGCAGAAGTAAATTGATTTGAAAATTTAACTAGAGATACAAATCTGAAAATAATTTTATTGAATGATCAAAATAATTATGCAGGACATGAAACCGATTGCTAGAATATCAAAACTAAATTACATTGCTCATCAAACTTGACTTTCTTACATAATTATTTTGGTTCAACTAAATTTTTAAATCTGTAGCCAAATTTTTAGCAATATTTCAGTAAATCATTCTTTCCATATATAACCGTATAAAATAAAAAAATTCAGACAAATTTTAACGCGTTACAGAAGACCAGCCTGCCTTCACAAGACGTAGAATTAATCACGGGTAGACTATTTCAAACTGTTTATCAACATGCGACGCGGATCTCGACAGGTTCCCAGAGAGATTCGTTCTAGCCGGGGTCTCTCTCTCATTAAACCGCATCTGCCATACGGAGTGAAAACTCCCGTGATCTATTACAGGTGCAGGCACGAGAGGTTAACCCGATTTCTTTCCGCGGCATCCTTCCCGAGGGGAGTGTTGCAACTCGCAATGCAACACTCCCGCCGTCATTAGGCTTCGTCTGCATTCTCCCCGTGTACGACGACCACTTTGCGGCTTGGACGGGTGAAATCCGAGGAAAGTCACGGTCGTGACAGGCAGAAGGATGTGCCGAGGGCTCGACGAGAGTACGATCGGACGGGTCGACGTTTCCATCTCGATCTTCTGCCAAGGTCACGGTTAAATACGCTGGCGTCATTAACCTTGACCAAGTATACCATGTCCGCGGAGAAATCCCACGAGGGTAGTCACGCGTGAGCTTTCCCCCATCTCTTCGGGCTCTTCTCATTAAGACCGCTTAGTTCTCTCCAGAAATAATCGACTACTTCGACTCGGCGAATCGCAGATTGCAGATCGCGCACTAGATCCTTAGGAGTATCTTTGATAACGCGATCATGTACAACATCATGCTGCAGCAACGTATCGTCGCACATCGTCGAGCGCGCTTTGAAAAGCTGAGAAAAATTACATTGCTTTCCGCTACAGCGAACATTTTATTCCGGAGAATGTAATTTTAATCAAGCCAGGCATACCGTAGATCTTATCGAGAGACATGCTTCTCCGTGAGAGTGCGATGTTACAAGTTTATCGAGCGCTACTTCGATCGTTCGCGAACGCGCGGAATATTCCCGCAGGGTTCCGCCCGATGCGGGAATTAATGCGTTCGTCGTGTGGCTCGCTACCTGCTCGCGATGTTACTTTGCATTTCCACGGAGAAATCGTTGGTAGCGACCGCCGTCCGCAATTTCTCGTTCGCAATATGGCAAAGTGCAATATTTTTCAACCGTCTCTAATTCTAAATACAATTTATCGATTTTGTATGCAATGTGCGCTATATAAGAAATCGAATCTTATATATTAGACTTTCGCAAATCACTTTGCTTGCGGCACGGGAGGACGATGTTTGCAACGACAATTAAGTTACTCCGTTAATTAACGGACTATCGCGGAATGGATAATGCATATAATAAGAGATACTCTCGAATAAGATACGCGCTATTCTAAAGCGATTCATTAACCAACGAGAAAAAGCGAAGGAACGCATTATCCATGAGAAGAGTTTGCGATTCCGCGAGCACGGTGGTTCGTCGACGGGTATATCAACCGAAGCGAAATCAACGGAAATGACCGGGCACGGTCGTCTAATCGTGCTATCGAAAGAATTTACCGCTGCGGATCAAAGATCGCGCGACGGTGCGATCTCCGTCGTGCTGTCGAACTGCAAAAAAACGCAGCGTGGAACGAGCGATGCTCAATAGTCTGTAAAGTCTTTAATTTAGCAAACTCTCTTCTTCGATGTGCCGATCGGCGGTTTAAAGATTAGCGCGTAGCTAATGGCACCCATGACCCATCCTCCACGACTGCTTTTCACGAGCACAGCGCTGCGAAACGCCCCCTCATCTCCGCCGTCTGCCCGTGTACAGATGTACCGAGAGCGGTAGCCGAGAGCGCGTTTAAGCGCCCGGCGGCTTTAAGGATGGAAGCCACGCTTTTAAGGATGACCTCCGGCTAGCAAAACATCACGACTACCGGCTTCTCCTTCGTCTATCGCGTTTCTCCCGCGTCTATCATTACCATCGGTTTGCCGAGCCGTTCGATGCCGCGAGCATCCCACGGTTTACGATTTCTTCCCGAAAAGTTCATATTTAAGTTCATTAAAATTCATTGACGATTTCGAAAATTGCACTTGCGAGATAAGCGAGATATTTACATGAAAAGAACGACTTTGCTGGATACGGATCTCAAAATAATTTTGTTGGAATCTTAAAAATAATGAGCAATGCTGCAAAAAATTTTGATATTCTAGCAATTAGTGTTTTACATAATTATGTTGATGGTTCAACAAAATTACTTTTCTGATCTGTATCCAGCTAAAATTTCAGATCTTTCAGCAAAACCGTTCTTCCGTGCATGTAAGTCGTGAGTTGTCTATTCAAAGTGAATACCTGTGTCCTAGAAGCCGCGGCGTTCGCACACGAATCGCATTAGATCCGGATCGTGGCGAGGGATTTACTCCGGTACAAAACTGGATTGCGTTCAGAATGTGGGGGATCGAGAAACAGGACTAATCCCCTCTCCTCCCCCGTTTGAATCGCTCGCGTGCTTCTATGCGGAGTCTCTATCTCAAGAAGTCGCCGCATCATTCCGTGCTACTATATTTACCGCGCATCTACCGATTTTTAACGATGTCCCGTGGCTTCCGTAAGAAGCGAAGATGGATCTCTAGCAAGTCCGGGCCCTTTTTGCGACGTTAACATCATCAAGCGACCGCCGGCATACCTGCGCGCGGCAAGAAAGCGGCCTCTCCTAGGAGGTCCGATCCGCGCGCGCACTCACGACCCTCAGGAAGCTCGAGGCTTTCCGAGAAGGGAAAGGAAACTCAGAAGAGGGGAGGAGGAACTGCCGTTCGTATCCGCGGCGGGGAAGGCCCAATTTTACGCCCCAGGAGTCAAGCCGACCGAAGGCCGAGGATCTAACATCACGGTTCCCTCTTCTCCTCTCTCAGTCTGTTCCTTCTGTGGAAACTATCAGCGCCAGCGAGTGCTTCACGAGTTCTCTGAACCACAAAGAGTCGCCACCGAGGCAAGCTCGATCGTTCCGTTGCTATGCTTTCGCAATCAAACTTGTGACCGTTTTTTGTTTCCGTAGAACGGGGTGCGTTTGACTCGCGACGAATCGCATGTCACGGGCTCCTATCTGATTTCGGTTCTGCATTCGGAGAATTTCAAGCGGAAAGAATATAAACTCTCGCACGACTTTCCGATCCGACTGACCCTTTTTTTCTGTTTACCTTGTCCGCGGCGTCGACCTAAATCGATCCAGATCGATCTTCCTGTCGGAGGCAACACGGGCCCTTAATCGCTTACAAGTATCTTACGCTTAATATTTAGTGACACAACAATACTTTCACGATGTTTGGCTTCTCTTAAGCAACGGCACGGTAGTTATTATTTTCGAGTACCGTTTCTCACCGATATTTTTCATGTCAGTACAAATCTTAGGCCCACATCATGACTCGACATTAATTCGGTCGCCGTAAAAAGCAACGAAATCAAGGTTACTGATGTATCGATATGTCCATCAGAGAAAAATCGATTTGATTTTGTTGAGAATACGCGACATACGGCTTGACTTCTTCGTGCAGAATCCTTTCAGGTCGCGTAAACAGAAGCGTCTCGACAACGACTTAACGCGATAATCCCGTGGATGCTGTAGAAAGTACATACTTTCTCCGTAGCGTCTCTCGCGAGTACTTCGTATGGGTGCGTATGACTCGAGACGCGCATATTAAAGCGTCTCTCCGGAGAGATTATGTCGCTGCACCTACACAAACACACGCATATTCACACAAACATATATACATTGCACGGTCACAGGTGCAACGGCGAACAGTCGACTATGTGCGCGCTCTTTGGCGAACGCTCTCGCTATCTCGCGCGCGGGATCTCCTCTCTCGCGCCTTTCTTTCTTGCGCGCCTAATGTCGCGGGGACAAAAATCAGCTTGGACAGTTCCTGAGAAACCCCAACCGATTTTATTGTCGAAACGTAATTAAGATACAAGAAAGCGCGGTATGTACGTACACGTGTAGAAACTCTGACATGTCCCCGGGCGGTAAGAATTACAGACCGCAACTACGCCCGACACAATGAGTGGTTCGGAATTATCTGATGGCTCGAGCAGAAATTGCTTTAGCGCAGCGACTCGGTGCGAAGCTAAATTAAATTCGATTCGCGGCGTTGATGAGACACGGATTGGCGATGTTCATCGAATTCTTGAATTAAATATCGAATTCCCTATCATTGTATCTAATTGTCGCGATCGTGAGGCGACTCTCGCCCGCGTATACGTATCCGTAATTTCGACCGGGAAGGAAAGTCCCGTTCCCACGAGCACGGATTTACGGAGCGTGGCGCGTCTTTCAAATCTCTTGGCGGGCCCATTAAAACTACGTGTACCATGTAGCGCGGATCAACGACCTCTCAGGTGTCAGGCGCGCGGGGGCCCGTGGCGAGTTAACTGCCGGCTGCCCCGCGGTGCGGAGCCGCACCAGGAAATCGACGCTGACGCCGGCGTCCGCGAGATAAGCAACTGTCGACATCGTCGTCGTCGTTCTTTAGGCATCCATTAGGTCTCCTAAGTGCTAAACACGCCGGCTGGTCGGTCGGTCCGACGACCCCGCTCGTACGACCAGAACGAACCTTCTTCTTTCTTTGTCCTATCGTCTCCTTCTTCGAGATTTGCTTCTTCCTCTAAGCATCGTCGCTCTCGCTTCATCCTCTCCTGTATTTTCTTTCTTTCTTTTTCTCTCTCGTTCTATCTCTCCTGCCATCCACCTCCTCACTTCTGCCTTCTTCGAGGGTCATCGACATTCGCACCGGGCGACATTGTCCGCTGTGTTTCCTGGGTCGTCGCAGTTAGGAACGCGCTCTCGGCACGCACCTCGCACAGGATAATACCGGACAACTTCCAATCATGGGCGCGCATATAAAATAAATTGTACAAATAAACAAGTTTGTGCGGCCACGGTGATTACCGCGGTGGAGTACAACTCGCGATTTAACGAGGCTGCCGTCGAGACGTCACGATTGTAACGCCCAGCGTTCATTAATAATTCCATGCCGCGCGGAATCGCTCCGGAACGATTGCTCCTAATATCGCGGAGCACAAGCCGCGGGACACATTGTTACACGGATCCTCGTTATCGAACGCGCGTCTCGCTGAGAAAACAAGCGAGGTACACGCTCGTCTGTTTGCGCGAGGCTCGCAATTTCCGCGTCAGCCTGCTTCAGTTCTCGAGCAGCTCTCAGCCTCGAGCAGCAAATAGTCGATGGAAGAGAGTTTACCTCATTACATAGTCCGCAACGCGGAAACCGGAGCGAAACTTACTCGGCCGCCATTAATTACGCCCGACCACGGCGGTAATTAAAGAAATTAGTGGATATCTAGGCATGGAGAGGAACAACGTCACCATCTCATCGGCGAGTTGCTGACTGCTGCTGTTCTCTCCTCCTCCACCCTCTGCTTCCTATCTATCTCCTGGATGCAAATCCATTGTGCAACGAATGCGACGGCGGACGCTACTAACGGAGAAATTCGTTCCAGTTGCGTTCGCTGCTCGTTAAACAATTGCACAACGTTACGCAAGAATGTCCTCTGCTCTTGTAGCTCTTCCTTTTTTTTTCTTCTCTTCTTGATTTTGCACGCATCCCGATCTATCGATAGTTTGCTTCCATGAATCTTGAAACGTGAATTTCAAATTTGTCAAAGAATTTAGCAGCGAGATTTGAGCAGTGTTTGCCACTTTATTGAACCACAACTGCAGTCAACAGTGCAACAACAGTGTCAACAGTGAGTTACATTAAAAGACTTGATATGTAGGTCACGGAACATTTCGCCGTATCCTCATTCTGCGTTCAGCAGATGTTCCAATAATGTCCCATTAGTCTTTGGATTCTTAAGAAGAACATTAACTTAATTGGCGTGGTTTGAGCAACGCGATTAACCGCGATTCTTACGGTGGATAATGCGTAAGAACTGTCGTTCATCCGGCAATAAACAATAATTGGTCGGTCGAGATCACGAGCGCAAGAGGAAGGTCGGCATTTGCCGGATATCCCGGATATCTCAACCGAGAAACTTGAAAACTCCGCGTTAATTCGGGCGCGAGAGTTAAGCCCTTTTGCACAATGCGAGAGAATAGCGATAACAATAGGAATAACAGATTTCAACCTATTAGAAACCGTGTATTCCGATGTATCCAGTTTCTGATAGATTGAAATCTGTTATTCCTATTTCTATCGTTATTCCCTCGAATTGTGCAAGGAGCATTAGACGAGAGGAATCGCGACTGAATCTACAATTTAAGTCAGTTGTCTCTTATTTCATTCAGAATTACTAACTATAGATACGTTCGAGAAGACGCTATTAGTGCTGTTATATCCTTGTTTTATGTTTAATAAACGATAAAGATAGAATGAGCGCTAATAGCGTCTCTCCGAACGCACCTATAAACAAAGATACATCCTCGTGAGGTCTAAAAAACGGTCGGTAATCCAGAATTATACCGTACGTCATTTTTTATCTTATTTCAAATTGTTTCCTGTACTTTAGATTCTTTTCATTTTATTTGCGCGTTTAGTAGATAATATCACGCGCTACCGCTTAAGAAGAGATTACCATTTATATGTAAGTGACACGTCGCGTTACTTGTTACATAGTTATTCGCGGACGACACGTAGTGTCGAATGTATCATGCTGTTTTGTGAGACTGGAAGTTCAAAAAATACGCGGAAGATAATGTATCTAATTTTACTGCAGGTAGCTGTGCGAGCGTGTAGAAAGTAAGATACTCGAGCCTAGCTGTTCTACAAGACTGGTTTTGACGGGAGATTAATTGCATATCGTTGGAGCAATGGCGGCTAGCACGGCGTAATTACCCGGGTACGAATCGATGTTGAAAGTACTAAACGTATAATGAATATGGACTCGATAATTATAACGGCCTTTTATTTTCGATTCGTTCTATCGGAGGCGTTCGAAGTGGAACGCGATTATCCTACAAACCGTGATAAATTTCCTCTTTAACAAACGAATACCTTTGAGACGCGAGTGGAACAATCCAGACCAAGCGCGAATAAGTCGCGGCTCTCGATCTCTGTACACATAATCCGACGGGAGGGTAGGAAGGGGGCGAGACACACTCGGGCATCCCGCGTGTCATCTCGATGACGAGTGGCGTCGTGACCTCTTCGTGGCCGCGTGTATGGCTGGCACACGTGCACATCGCACTCGCGGGAACGCAGCGAGCTGCGACGTGCAAGCGTGCCCCGCAGCGCGAGAGGCCTTTCTAATCGGAGGGGCTCCGAGTACACGTTGGGGGCGCGCGAATTTACGAGCAACGCGCCGCGCGCGTCGCGTACATTTGGCGATCCCACGGATCCTGAAATCATATCTCGTCCCGGGTTAAAACCCGTGAGATCTGTTCTCGAGATACGACGCGGCGGCGGACCTGTTTCAGGAGGCACGAGGAGGCCGTTACGCGGCGCGAAAGCGGAAAGAGATGCGGTCTGGAAGCAGACGTAAATCTCGCTACCTCTGCGAGAGGAGCGTTACTCGGATTTTTCACGATACGGATTCTATTTAACCGTACAATTCTCTTTGATTCAAAAATTCAAATCAGATGCAGAGGAGTATTTCAGTCCGAGCAATTTATCCTCGTGCACCTCGAAACGGTACATCACCATAAACGTCCGCAACAATGACTATTCTCTATTTCCGAGACAGGCTCGAGCATTAAACGCGGATAGCACTGGACAGTCAAGGATCGTTTCACCGTGCTTCCTCGTCGTTACGATCGGATACACGAGCGTAGTTCCGTCGGAATCGAATGGGAAGGCCTCGTCGAGGCTGAGAATGACGACTGGCGAGTTAAATGCGTTGCCGCGAATCAAGCGGATACTTACAAAAGCCACGTGGGTCGATCATCGCTCGTTAGCGCCATTGTGTCGCAAGACTGCGACGTGCGTGCCGCGTTACGCAACGCACGCACGCACGCACGTACGCACTTGATACGCGGTTGGCTTGCGGCTCACCAGGATCTACACCGAGAAAAAGTGCGTAGGGTATCGCGTAGCGGTTATTTTGTCTCCTTACACGCGACAACGGACGTGTTCGTGTGCGCGTGTCACTATCCGATCGATGGTGCCTCATGGCGAAGCCTTTACGATGCTCACGAATACATAATTGAACGTAATTGAACGTCACAGCGGAATAGTAACCTATTACGTGACGCCGTTAAAGGACTGCCTAACAGAACGAGTGTACCAAATGTATTGAAAATTGTTACCGGAGGATGTCGCCGTGTTGGAAGATTAAATAAAACTGAATGACAAACTAATGACGGTTCTTGTATTTAATAAATACATAATTGACATTGAAAACTCTGTCTCATTTTGACTACGCTATCTGAGCTACAAGCCTCGTGTCTTTCTTTGCGTTTTATAATTTTAAAAATGATCCACACATCGTTTTTTCTTTGATAACTGCCGCATGATATGGTACAAGATGCAATCTGGAATTGACGTTGCAACTTGTCCGATAATTGGGCTGTCATTTGTGTTTTCCTATTAAATACATTATCGATCACATACAGCGACAATAAAAAATCATTAGAATGTTGTATTAAGCTCATATAGTTCCTTTCACTGTAATTATAGCTGACGCGGGCATACCTCGCGATTAAAGATATACGTTCCTAACATGTAAAGAGCCGGTTCGGCACATAGTCACGCGATCGTGACATCAATGAAACGGATCGATTACTCTTATTGCTGTGATGAAACAACTAAGGAGTCAGCCGCGATGAGAGCTGATGAGATGAAGTCACACGATCGTTACATTGTGTGATCTGGACAAAGTTCCACTTAACCCTTTTCGCTACAAATGGCATAGATGGCAATTTACAAAGGCGTTATCATCGATGCAATACGTATTAAATTTTACATAATCCCGTAACGAATAACTCTAAGAAAATTATAGTTAAAACGTATAAGTAACTATGGTGAAACTATATAATTTTCTCAACATCCTAAAATGTTCGTGATGTATCTTATACGAAGATATTACGACATATTACGAAAGAGTTTCAACTGCACAAAAGCATCGTCGAACGACCCCGGGGGAAAATCTCGGAGTCGTGATCGTGCGATCGATCTGTGATCGTCTTACATCGTCTCGGTTCCTCGCGCAACGATCACGGTCGCCCGAGGTTGCAGTTAAATAAATAAAACCGTTCTTTTGCAGGAAGAAGGGGAGTAAGGGGACGATTGGGGGCGGTAGGGGAACGTCGAATAGTACCGGAATGGTAATTTTATAGGCAAGCTTGTTTTCCGCGCGGCGCGATCCGACGCGGCTTCGCTTGACCTTTGGCCTTATACCCCTCCTTCCAGCTTCCGATTCTTCACGGATGTCACGCTCGAACAAAGGAACGGCGAAGAAGACGAGCTCTCTTAAGCAGGCATTTGGATGCCGCGCACCGCTTCAGGGCCGCGTACGACGTGGAATCTGCATAGCGTAACTTTCGCGATGAGAGTGCGTGCTTTCGCGAAATCCTTGACTCGCGCGCGACGTCGTCTCTTTGTGATCAAGTTCCGCGCGCGTGCGCGCACGCGCAGGAAAAGGCAACTTCCCGTAAACACGGAGATTTCTTCTCCCCGAGGTCGCACCGGCAATGACATCCCTGACCCGACTTATATCGCACTTCCAAGGCTTGCATTCCACGATTTTCAAGATTCTTTGAGATGTATTCTTGACTCGCGAAAAAGACAATCCTCAAGACAGAAAGATTAAATCAAAATCCGAAATCTTCAATGATACTTGCAAGATTATCGTCGAACGTCTTATCGCGTGCGCAGCTTAGAAAGCTCCCGAGCTTCGCTCGACAAAAACTGCGAAAGCTTACAGCGCGAAAAAATTCGACTGACGCACGAGATCGTCTTACGACCGTGTTGCGTTAGGCACGGATCATCGATACGAACCAAGGTCGTATCTCGTTAGCGTTGTTGATTACACTCAAGCGGTCGCTCGTCATCTGTCTCCAGAATGCGGGGTGGGAATATCACGTGTGCGATGTCGTAACACTCGCGGTTATCCGGCCACGACGTCGAGACAAGTTCCGCTGCGACGACCGCAAAGAGGCTCCCCGTGCGAAGCAGCTCGGGCTCGCGGAATGCGGCTGATCGGGTAAAAATGATAAAAGTTCTCCCTGCTAGGAAGGATTGGCTGCTGCGACGCGCGCGCGCATCAGCACGTAGCACCAGCCTCTATCCACATTGCCTTACGTTAACAAGTCGATGCAGAAAATAGCATGAAGACATATTTTAACACTAGAACTACCAAGCCCGTCAAAATGACGGACTTCAGATATTTTTCTTTAAAATTATTAACATCATGTTGGTATAATTGTAGAATTTATGATTTTTAATAAGATGGAACAATTGTTATATTTCTCTATTTGTTTCTTTTCAAATGTTTTAATTATTATCTGCCTAACATATACCTAAATACATCAAGACCCGTCAAAAGACAATGCCGGTAATTCTAGTGTTAAGACTATTTTTAATTACTTCGATATAATCGTGACTTATTAATCATGTCAGACGAAAAATTCGGAATTACTTGAACTGTCACTCGTTTCTATCATTCTAATCGCGATATCGTGAGAAAATGAAGCAATAGAAATTGGAAGTTGCGGTTTAGTACTGGATAATCGTTTCTTCGCTACAAACTCCTTTGTTCCGTATTTCTTCTACGCTATTTGTATATTGGGGCTGATTACATGACGGTTGTATAATACCATTCCGTAACATTCCCCATGAAATACAATACTAAAATGGATGCTGTGAAAGAATAATTTTCCGCTATTTCGTTGACGCAGTCGTAAGATCGTACGCGTCGGGGGCGGTAAGATAAGCTTCCGTCCGAGAAATTCAACATCCGCTCCTTGACCTCGGTTCTATTTGGTTTGCAAATGATGCAGCTAGCCTATCACCTGGAAGAGAGCTCGCTGTTTGCGCAGCGGCAAAATGTGAAACGATGAAATGATGTTGAAGTGTTTACATCGCTAAACGACGACTTTATCATGAAATATCGTACGACTAACTACCTAAAATGAATATATTAACAAGATGAAATAGCTAGAGGAATGAGCAAAGCAAAGATATCGAAATATAATAAATGTAATTTATTCATACGTAAATCGAGATAGGAAATAAGAACGTTTCGTATCTTTTCACTGAGTTTTCTTCAACTCTCTAATGTATAAATAAATAAATAATTTAAAAAAGCATATAAAAGATAAATCATATAAAAATTCAAGAACATATCAGTTGTAAAGAATTATATAAAAATAATTCTCATATAAAAATAACATAAACCAACAAGAAGCCATATTTAAAAAAATATATAAATAACAAAAATCAGAATATCATAAAAAAATCAATATAAATAAAAGACAAATGTCTTCTTGAGAGTCGCAATGAGAACTGAAGAAGGAATGTGATTCATTTTTGTAAAAGTCTGCATGATTAATTTGTCATACTCTCTGATGAATGTATTAATTTTTAATAACAATAAAAAAACGTGATTAAGGGCAATAGGAGTCAGACGCGGTAAGAGGTGCGCAAAATTAATGTTTAAAGCATTGTATGTCTACCAGATATTTAATCAAGACATATTTTTTTCATACTAATAAATAATGGTTAATTTCGATTAATGAGTAGTAAACTAATAACGGAGTCACTATTTAAAATGAATTGAATTTTAAATAGTGACTCCGTTATTAGTTTACTACTCATTAATTTATTGATATTCCATCTCTTTGACATATAATGACTCGCTACTACTATACTAGCTTCACTGTGCGAAGGTTGCGTTTGGCTCGAGTTCAATTTTGGTTATACTTTCCACCCAACCGTGTAACTGTGGGGGACAACATCATGATTTGTGCGTGTGACTCGATTTTGCATCTCCTTGGACTGCGTGACGTTACATGCGTACCTTATCACTTTCGTAAATAGATAAGAAGTTTTTATTTTTATTTCTATTTCTATTTGTAATTTGTTCTTACATAAGCTGAGGATGACTCAATGTGGAGTCGAAACGTACGATCGAAATTGACCATTATTTATTAGTATAAAAAAATATGTCTTGATTAAATATCTGGTAGACATACAATGCTTTAAACATTAATTTTGCGCACCTCTTACCGCGCCTGACTCCTATTGCCCTTAATCACGTTTTTTTATTGTTTTTAAAATTCAGGAGTCTAATACGTTTATTATTGTTATTAATTTTTAATATTCGCAAAATTAATCGTGAGCCGATAATACAATAAGCCAATAATTTAAAGCCGATATTAAGCATATCTGATTTTTGTACGAACATAAAGAAGTAGCACTAAAAGGTTATTAAACCGACTTTTTCTTCGCGTAGGGTCCTAAATCGCGACAAGAAATCGCACGATGTTTCTTTGCGCGAGCCGGATAATACGACTCGGGATACACAAAGGGCTAATTCGATCGTAACGCCGATCCGCGCTCGCTCGCTAGCTCGCGCGCGAGCGCGCTCGAGAGAGAGTCGTTCACCCGGCGCATGACCGAGCAAAGGATCTTAGACGAGAAAAGGAGGAAAATGAAGCCGGGGGAAACGAGAACGGGCCTGTTTTGCAAGCGCGGGGCGTTCAGGGCGGAGAAGGTTAAATATCATACGTAGTGCCTCGCGCTCGGAGCGAAGGAGGCCGGCTGTGCGCTCGCTCGCTCGCTCCACGCTGAACGACAAAGACCGCGCGCGCGGAGCTCGACAAGACTCGGCTCGACTACGCCGGTGATTCGCGTGAAAGTTTAGTTATGCTCGGCCACCCGATAAAAATCCCCCCGCGTGTGAGAACGCGCCGAGCGAACGCGTCGCGGTAGCCTAAGTCACCTATAAGAGCGTTCACTCGCTCGCGCGAATGCCGATGCCACGCTCGAGAATTTCTTCCTCGATGCAACAGGATATTTAAATCCTCTGGAAAAACAAAAATATATGCACATATATGGAATGTCGCAGTCCGTCTTTCTTCGAGGTAGACCGTTACAAGTTGTAAGAAAACGAATTTTTTTTTTTTTCATCCGCGTGCTTCTCTTTAAGATACTTCCCGGGATACAAATGTGAAAATAGCGAGTTGGAGTGTCGTATCGGTCTTTTTATATTCCCGACGCATTCCGAGATCCGGTGCAAATAAAGGTATCGCGAATGCGCATTCGCTCGCGCGCCCGTAACGACTCGTGCCTTATCGTCGCGTGCCGATGCGCATTATTTCGTTACGTGCTCTTCTCGAGAATCGCCGATAAGCATCCCATGAAATTCCCCGTTTCCCACGTTTTCGATCGCATCTGTCGCACGCACTCTCGATTTCGAGGAATCGAATCTTCTTTTAGAAAATCACGGCAGATATATTTAGCCGCTCGCTCGGAAATATATCATAGTTGCGTTTTCATTCCCAAGATTCCCAAGACATTCGATTAAAAACTGTGCCTCGCTACGTAAACAATTACAAATATAAATTATCATATCACGTTCGTCATTACATGATAAATTCTAAATATTTATGCTTCGTTGCATTTGTACAATTTTAATTGTATAGCGTTAATCATGCGCATTGAGAAACTGCGAGGATTTTTTTATAGAAAATAAAAATGTTTTCATTTTTAAATAATTTCACAGCAAATATATCTACGTGATTTCGGCATAAAATCTATTAACTATGTGTATGATTAGTACTTACTACGCTTTTGCTTATCGCGATTATCGTAACATCTTAATATTTAACCGTCTTTACGTTTTGTCATGGGGATAATACAAAATCAATTTTGATTGCTTGTAACTTTTATAAAAATAAATATATTATAATGATTTTTGTCGAAGCTCCAGATATTGACCCTTTAAGATCCCGTGGAATACATGTACCAGTGTTTTTAAAAAATCATACTTTTGTAAATATTAAGCTATTTGTTCAACTAAGACTCATTTTAAAGAAACTTAAACTTAAACTCAAAAATATTGTAATAAATACAATTATAAAATATAAAAAATTATTTATATAGTAAAACTCGACAAGTTCTCAGGTTAACTATGAAGATTCAACATGATGCGTATTACTGTTGCATGTACGGTTATTCAACGATTACTAATAGTATATATTATAAATAGTATATATTATAAACTAATAATATATAGTATAAATTTCTGATACTGTAATGTATAAATGCGCGTATAATTTTCAATGTATAATTTTCAAGCCTTTCGTATTTCAATGATAGGAAAAATAACTACGAATAGAAAAATGCTATTGATTGATATTTACAGATGCGACAAAAACTTTTGAATTGTTCTACATAGTTCTTAACAATATCTTGTCAGTGAATACTTAATTTTATTGATAAAACATTTATTTATAATATAATTCAGTAATATATTTTACAACTAATTGTCATACAATTTCTCTTACATAGTATTTTTATATAGCATTTCACGTCGTATTGTTTTTTGAATAATTTTTCTTTCACAACTTCATAATAAAAACAATTCTATTACAATTTAATAACATTTCTTTGATCTGTCATTTTGAATTATTATGATTCGACCTTATTTTTGTATTCAGCGATCCCCCTTTATTCTTAAAAATAAACAATTATATGGATCCTATCATATATCCTATCATATTTTTCAAAAAATTCAAACCTTAAAGAGTTAAGGAATGGTAACAAGCAAATGTATGTATCTTTATTAACAAAAAAATTATAAGCAATAAAGTAGTAACCTTGGAAAAAGAAAGTCGGATATACCGGGAATAGGTATACGGCATATCTTCCATCAGGAGCGGTAAAGGGTTAATTATTTAGAAGCTAAAGCAATTTAATTTTTCGCGCGGAACGCACGTATCGCTTAATCGGATCGTCAAAATCGCCACAAGGCCTTTACAGAAATTTGCATTTGCAGGAATGTATCGATTAATTACCCAGCACCGCTAGCAAGTAAGGAATCGCGGAATAGAGAAGTTACGGAATGCGAATATCGAGAATGATTGATTTTAGTCCGCTGATCCGAAATGTTTATCTCCGCCCAGCCAGACGGCGACTTCCTGCTGTCGATGATTGCAGAATATAATCTGGTCTGATCGGTTCTCCTCAAAATATTGGCCTAATAAGCGCAATGAAATCATTGTAGAAAATAAACAAGATTATACCTGTATTTGTCTAATTTGATATTATACATATGTTTGCATTCCTTTATTTGACAGGATCCTAAATTTATATATTTACATCGATTATATATATTTACGTGAATTTGAAATAGTGGAAAATTTTTTTCTCGTAAAATCTAAATAAAGATTCCGTTGTTTTTCCTTTTTTTCTATCTCCTTTTATTTAAATTTATTCCAATAAAAAATATGAAAATGTATAAAAATCGAAACAAGTAGCTGTATAAAAACATTATTCTCTGATGCTAGATTTCACTCGACTCTGGTGAGTCCGATAGTAGTAAATTAGAATTCTTATTTCTTATTGTTAGTGCTTCATAAAGTCACGAGAAATGAATAACCTGTTTACAGCGAATAGTGCGAGTGATCGTTGAGGAATTATTCTTATGTAGCCATCGCGTTAAAAAGACGATCGTTAAGTGGTTAAACGAATCGGCGATAGCGGCGGAGAAATTTAAATTACAAAAGCGAGTCGATCGCGCTCGCGTTGGTTATTTTAATGTCGCCGGATTGTAGTAGGCTCTCCCGATTTAGGCGCGGAAACACCAGGCGAATGCCAATAATCGGACGTTTTTATCGTCTTCAAGATTAATGCCGCTCACGGACGAGCGAGCGGACATCGACTTCCAAATCCTGTGCGCAAAGAAGAAAAAAAAAAAGCACGTAACGAGAAAGACGAGGGGATGCAAGGAGAGGGGAAAGAGGGGGACGGGAGAACACCCTCGGCGTCCTTCGGCGGCCGCCATAGTTTGCTGACCCGGTTCGCAAAGAGCAAAAATCGATGGCGCATCGTTTGGGGTGGGGCCGCGAATGTCGAAAAGCGAGTATCAACCACGAAAAAAAAAACGAAGAGGTCCCTCTCGATCCGGTTCTTCCGGACCGCGAATGTCGTCCGGCGCTTCGTAATGAATAACTTCTGAATCGAGATACGCGTCTCGGAACGGAGATGAGCGGAGACGTCGCTCTGTTGACTCTCGGCGGGCAGAGGAAAGGAAATGTTACGTCCGTAGATATTTATAGCACCGTTCGTTCTTTTGCATCGGAATCTCATCGGCGCGTGTAGGACGTTGCAATCGAAGTATGCGTCGCGGCGGTAATGTTTTGCCGTCTGTTTCTCTTTCGATTAAGACCCAACTGTGAAAACTAAAAGGCGTTCATTAGGAATATCCGTAAACGTCGTCACGCACCGTAACGATAACCGATGAATCATGATTAGTCGAGGAAGATGTTACGTTAAATCGAGGAGGCGCGCCGCGTGGCTCTCCCGCGTGAAAATCAAGCTACGAGTGAGTCACACGTGCGCGCGCTCGACACGAAATTATCTCTAGCGGCTATAATTTGGAGAAGGCGTTTCGGCTATTCTCGCAATCCGTGATTTAGGAGCGAGAACACGGAGAGTCACCTCGTTTCGAGTTCGCGAGTAGTCGCGGCGAAACAGCCGCGACAATTGCATGAGCGAAATCGTCCAATCTCATTGAATCGGGCGCGCGTTACACGCACGTAAACGGTATTATTAGGTATTTTTGCGAGTACACGAGTGTACGTGTATACGCACACGATATCGCGCCGCCGTCACGCTCCCGCATTTTATTATACCGGTCTTCCAGAACGCTTCTTACGAACGAAGGGGCGCTTGAACTTTCTTAGGTACGTGTAACGCGAACAACCTCGAAAATAACGGTACGAAAAGTCACGACGCGATGATCTTTCCACGATTTCGCGGCTTCTCTCTCTCTCTTTCTGTCTTTCTCTCTGCCTCGTCGTCCTTCCTGGCGTTACGTGATCCGCATACAAACTTAACTCTTTGTTGTGTTCAGGTTGGTTGCCAATTGGCGCAGCATGATCGAGGTGACTGACTTCGATCGCGCGGAACGCGAAGAAATGAGGCGAGAAAAGTGAATCTGGCAGCGCCGGGAGGACCGAAGTAAATTGGTCCCGACAATATTGGCGAACCGGCCAAGAGCTTAATAATTCAGTGTAAATTCTTAGGAGTACCTCTGATCTCGGTGGCGAGATTACTCGCCGATGTTGCTACATTTTTGACGCGGCGCGCATCGCTTCGTAACACATCGCGACCTGGCAATGCGAAAGGAAATTTTGATGCGTTAAACTAACATCAAAATTCAAAGAGAATACGCCGAATGTCACATATCGCGCACAATATTTCGTATTAATAAATTTTAACGGAATGCAAGTGCTACGTATGGCGGGCGCTATAAATATTTATCGAATTGTTGAACTTTGAGATGTTGCATCATTCGCTTCGACAACATTCTCGCTGATGCAATAAAACGAAAGGAAAAATTATTATCGTCGTTGACGGTAGAACCGATATGATCGATGCCTTTCTCACCGTCGACAAGTCAAATTTATCGCTTGTATAAATATTCTTAAAGAAGTAAAGGCTGCAACAGAAAAAGCAGCTTTGCAAGATTGTTGCAACTGTTGTAAGATTCTTTGATACGATTGATTATACATTTAGAGTCACTAAGGAGACAAGGACCAATCATATTAAAGAATTTTACACGGTTGCAAAGCCGCTTTTTTTGCTGAATACAGTCAAAGAAATATACATCTTCGCCAATTGAAAGAAAGATCGGTGTTTTGTGCACAAAGTGAAAGAAGCGTTGTACGACTTGATCCTAAATTCGACGCGATTGATATTCAGATCGAACGCATTCTTTCAATTGCTCCCACTTTCCTCACACGAATTACAGAGAATTCTGTCCAAGGATATCAAGTTTCGCCGTTTAAGTTGCGCAATGTGTTATTACCATCGCCAATATCGCAAATATAATGAAATGTTGGACGCGAGTGCGGACAAGCATGACAGATTCACAATATTGCTAATTCTCGTCGGTGCATACGATTTCCTCGATTTACGTCGAGTTATCGAATCGCTGCGACCGGCAAGGCTGCGACCAAGGACTGCCAATTGGCAACGGGAGGCATTTTAAGGGTTAAACAACCGGCGTGGTTGCGTAAGACCCACTTGTGGACGCGTCGTCGTCGTCGTCGTCGTAGCCTCCGAATATGGCCGGACACGGTCGAACAATGCGTGCCTGATTTATCACACGGACCGTTAATCTCACACAAAGATTCGAGCCGAATGTCGACTCTCTCGAGAATGAAGAGTCGGAGCGATTTCGACCGGCCTTGTGCGCGACGCGGACCTGCGAGTGACATAAATTAACCACCCACTGAAATTACGTCAGAACGAGACGAAAGGGATCGGAGAAAACTCTTTATAACTTTTCGTTTGTTATTCGCGCGAAGCGTAATTGCGATCTCGGCAATCTCATGATGATAATAACGCGATGATAACGCATTATCGCTGTAATCTCCATGTATATTTTGATTAGATTGTAACAGAGGAGAGAGAAATAGATATCGCTATTTTTTTATTATGCGCTCCAGAATAGCATCCTCTCAAGCGTCAAATCATAACATACAAATTTGAACATATTGTAGGGTAAAGGCAGCGAATATGGAATAGATTACTAATATGGAATAGGTTTATTTTTTAAACAAAGCGTTGCATTCTAATGGCAATTATTGGAAGTTGTTGCAATTGTTGTCAAACGCCATATCAAATAATAAACTCGATGCGACAACGAATTTCTCTAATATAAGCATTTATTTATTTTTGTTGCGTCTGGAAATGTGATAGCACTATCTTAAAAAGTGTTTTTACAAACTGAATGTAAGTTATTTAATGTTTATAGAACATAGACGCTTTTAATAATGTTGCATGAATAATATTATGCCGTTTAATTGCGATTTGTAACTCTTTAGTGAAATGGGAAGAGTTTGTGTGACATATTAAGATGTGTTGGTAATATGGAATTGAATTATTATGAAATAAAGAGAGTAGAGAATATAATTTTTTGTTCTTTTTATAAATAATAAAGAATATTTTTGATGTTAATGCTTATTTTAATAATTTAACAATTTAAGATTTGATTTTGTTGTCCATGTTCATAATGTAATTTTATTTATGTGCTACATTGTACAGTAAACGTATGATTTTTAACAGTTTCGATTTCAATTTACATAAAAAAATTAATTTGCATTTCATTTTTTATGTTATTTATTATTGTTCTCCAAATTAGTATTCCATATTATATCCCATTTTTTTACCTTCCTCATTTTCTCACTTTTTATTTTTTTGTAAATACTGAAGTTGGACTTAAATTTCGGAGAGTTTCATTTATTGGATGTTATAACTAACATGTTGCTCAAAAGTTCTATGTTTATTAGAAGCCTTAATATGCATTTGTATCGGAGTAATATTAATTTAAAAATTGATATTCCATATTCGCTACCTTTACCCTATAATTGAAGTGGAAGTATTACGAAATGCACAGAAAAAGAAGAGAGAGAGAGAGAGAGACAGAAAGAGATTCGTCAAGTAATTTTTAATAATGAACCCATGTATTATTTAGTGTCGCCACCAAATTATTATACGTATTCACGCTAATTGCATTTCAATATCAAAATTCCTCATGGCGAAGTAATGCTAGCATCAGAATCGCAAGATTCAAAGATACGCGGATAATATATCTACGTGTCGCTCGCGTGCGTGCATTCTCCGAGAAACTTACGCGTGCGTGCGTGCATGCGTTCACGCGAGAGAGTTAAGACGACGGCAAACATAGGATGGAGCTATCGAAAATCTCAAATCCCACTAACCCCGTTGGCGAACTACCAAGACAAGGCGGCGGCTTCAGCGTGCACCTTTCGGCGCGGATTTCTTTGCGAGAATTTATTTCTTCTTTACGTGCGAGGACGGATACGAAATCGCGATGGGAACGTGAACGCCGTCGTTTTGCGCGGCATAAACAACGTCGAAGATATGCGCCGAGAGAATCCAGATACACACCGCTACAGCGAAACAAGACTTTTTCAGGCTTTTTCGTGACGTGCAAATTCAACATCTTGCTCAGATAACCGAGATACGCATGAGCACAAAGCATACGCGATTCGCAGCGAGATAAAGCGACACTTCGACGATTCTCGTTACTTGTCCAAGTTCTGAGGCTAAAAGGCGTAATTACATCATGATCCGTCGTGAATCGGCTTTAATCTCTTTCAGTTGATCTCTTTAACTGAAAACATTCTGCCAACCCGCTAGTCATGCGAGTGCTCGTCGCGACGATGCAGAAGTCGCGTGACCGCCGCGTCCGCTAAGTAGCGATAAACACGTTTCAGCATTTCAAAAAGCGAGGAGTAAAAACACTCGCTTTTAAAGCTACCCCTCCGCGCTAAATACCCTCGCCTCCGTCGACAAACGTTCGTTCGCGCTTGTACGCGCGGCTGTGTTGTAACACGAGGCTGTTCATCTCCTCCCGAACGAGACAGAAATGCGAAATAAAAATTGTACGTAATTAAATAACTAACTTTCATTATAATCTTGGCAGTTTCCGTTTGGTATACGTAGCGGGTGCTGCAGCCATCGAGGAAAGAAACCGTCGCTTTCGAAACCACGAAATACGATTGTAGGCCAAGGCGCATGACCGAGTCTGACGCAAATTTAACGGAAATTCGTCGGTGCAGGTCCGATGACCGTGCATGCAATCAGACGGCGGCCTACATCTACGTGTAGATTCATCGCGACTTTTTAATGCTCGACGCCGTGACTAATAAAGTGCGCCGCGTTTCTTTCACGTGCGGAAGAAAAACGAAAGTGCGCTAATAACGCAATCGACGAACGTGCCGGCCGTAAGGCCGATTCAAACCGACCGTCAATGGAAAGCTTTTTGTGAGTAATCGAGAAAGAGCCGTGCGGAGTTTTATTACGGAACTCAAATATATAATTCGGGGAGAGGATGAAATTAAAAATGTACTCGAAAGTACCTTTTCCTAAAATTAAATCCTCAATATCATCGATAAACAATAATCAATTAATCTTAGAAGGACTAATAAGAGCAATGCCGCAGTTAACAGAGCGTAATTAATGTAATTTATTATCTATATTTACAGACGTTCATCAAATGTTCGATGTTCATTTGAACATCGAACGTTGACAAGAATGTACTTTCATACCCTGAGGATGGCTTAAAGGAAAGCCGAAACGTCTGTAAATATAGATAATAAATTACATTAATTGATTACGATCTGTTAACTGCGGCATTGCTCTTATTAGCCCTTCTAAAATTAATTGATTATTGTTATTAATATTTCAAGACTCATCACATTAAGGGGGGATTCTAGTGTAACGGGTCAAAAAAATCGAATTTTTTTTTTTTTGCATAAATTAAAAGTATAACATCTTAAAAATACGCTCCTACAGTTTTAAAGTCGAATTCGCAAAAATAAAGAAGTTATAGCTCTGTTTAGTGAGATGCGTCAGAGTTCCAAGCAGCAGGCAGTCGACCGGTAGGTATAAGAGTCTAACGGATCTATATTTAGGGTCGGCTATTGTTATGTTTGTGATCTTTTGAAAGTATTTTTCCATTC
>JANQDE010000013.1:421847-447368 GCA_037157785.1 Cephalotes varians | reverse complement strand
TTCGCTTTTTGCTTTCAGATAACCGGGAGGGACATTACAACGCCCGCCAATGGACGGAAAATTTCAGAGAGGGGTCCAGATTATTTATTATATATTGAAATTATAATAATGCAAACTGAAAATAATTAAAGTTTTTTGATACCTTAAGAAGGTCTCTTTTTATCCCAAAAAGTTTTATTTGGTTATCATTAATAGTTTTCTAGAAAAAAAATCTTAAAAATCGCTTATTTTTTGGCCTGTTACACTAGAATCCCCCCTTAATAAATAGCTTACACTTATTGATATTGTTATCATCGATAAAGATTTATCGTTTTCTTCTGTATTTTAGCATCTCTCTCTCAAAAGAGAGAGAGACTGAAACATCCCGTTCAAATTGATACCATCGTAAACAGTCGATTGGCGAGAAAAGCATCGATACGATTCTTTACAGATTACTTCCTCCACGAAATCATAGCTCGCGAATCACGCGTAATCGGCATAAAGTCTAGTATCGGGCTCTCGAGAAACTGGGTTATCGGGTACTGCCTAGACGCGTTCGCGTCTTTAAACACACAATTCGTTTGATCGTCGAAAGGATATAATTTCGATAATGCGCGATGGAATCGCTCTTCTCTTTTTTCCCGCGCGTATATCTGATTTCGCTCCAAAACACGTTTAATAATTAATGAAAAGCGACAAAGAAGGGATCTTAATCCTCTACTTGCGCAAATCTTCTTGCGCTTGGCTTTCGTGAAAAGAAAGAATCGATCGAACGCGATAAATATGATTCGAGACAATTTTTCGCGTGACACAATAATTTGATTGAAGCGCGCGGTCGCAAGGAAACACAGAGATTTCGCGAATCATCCCGCGCGAGTCGCCTTATCGCAAAAGCGCTGGGTCAAGAAATGCTAGAACGATAATGACTCAACGAATCGAAGCCTCCTTTCTACCGTGGCCGGCAATTCAATCTCCCGTTCTTCGTTTTCCGGTATTCAGGATAGCCGGAGGTATTACGACGTGAGAAGCTGCTTTTTCACACGTTCTCCTTGGCCGGTCGCCGATGGAAGACCGGGATGAACCTGGACGCGCACACATGCCGCGTTCGCACGTTAAAGTTGCGGACGAATCTAGAAAACCTTGGAGAACGACAAAAATAATTTCTCATCTCCGAGCGCGCGTCATTTTTATTCACCTTAATTGCGAATAATTTGCAATAATTTCACTTTTATCATAATAAAAATTAATAAATAGGAATTCGAATTTTCACCTTTTGTCTGATTCCCCTCTCAATATTTTGCCTTGATTACATAACACGATTTACTGGTTTATTGATTTTCTTAGATATCCTTTCAGTATCTTTATAATATTGAAAATTGTTGTAATAAATTGCACAACACAATATCGAAATATCCATCAGTATAACCATACACGATAATATTATCAGTAATAATTATAATTATAATAATAGTAATAATTTGTAATAGTACTAACAGTATTGACTGCATTAGCTTTCTATTAATACATCGCAATTTGTAAACTTTCTCTTCTTTCTTTTTATATAGAAACATATTAATGTACTCAATAAAATCATTATTATATACTACACAATCGCACGACAATCCAACGAATTCGCAAATCAAGATACTAAACTTTTAATTTTCATTCGATAGTCAATCTTGGTTAATTCTGTCATCACATCTCTCTCTCTCGGGAAGTAGACTATTCCATCGTTTACATCGTAACTCTGTTCGTAAACATGAATCATTATTATCGGGCTTCTGCTCCTCGTCTTCGGCGAGTTCCTGCGCGAGATACGAATTAATCCACTTAAACCGGCTCCGTTACCGCTCGCGTCTACCGCATACGTCGGTCGGTGACATCACCGAGAGCGCTCGCGGCTCCAAGTTATTCTTCCTTATGTCGGGGCCGCGCGGTCGGTCTCGCGGGTCTTTTTACACGACGGTGGCATTCCAGGTGGGGCGAATCGCCGCGCGCGAGGACGCTCTATTCTTGGAGTACGGATCCGAGCGTCCGTTAACCGTGATAGCTTCTTTCCCGATGGGCCCCCGCGATAGCGCGCGGCGTATGATGTACGTGGCGACCGCTCCGACCGCGGCCATGGGACAGAACTTTGCGATTCGTCATCTCGGTCGAGTGATTTATTTCAAGATACTTTCTAGCACGGCCGAGTCGGTTTTGCCGCCGCGTCGAGAGTGGTTGTTAATTGCGAGAGAACACCCTTTGGGGAGACGGGGAAATCGACGGATCGCCGCGATTTAGATGACCCTCGTGATGACCTCTCGGAGCGGCTCGCTGCTCGTCGTACAGCGATTTCGCGACGAAAAATCCTCGCGCAGAAATTACTCGATCTCGGCAATTATCAACTTTAAAAAGATCGAAGAAGCCGTCCATAGCGAATTAATATTTACCAAGGTTATGCTATTAAATAAATTGTATTTGTTTTTCTCAATAAAAAGATATTAAAGTTTTAAAAAGTATAAAGGCGCGATACAATCGTAGCAGAATATAACAGAAGACGCAAATTCATTCGTCTCACGTATATGATCAACAAAGAATAAATTAAAAGCGGTAGACGTCCGTTCGAAGTCGATAGCAGTTCAAGAACCATCCGCATTTGATTACCAATCGCAACTTGTTACGATAACATTATTATGACGTCTAGAAAGTTGCTTGGCTGTAAATGAAAAGCTGGTTAAACGTAGTTGCGTTACACACCAGTCTTCTTGAGTCTTTGGCCGAGCGACAAAAATAAAGACATTTCATCGATAGTAACGGCGACGAGAGTTTAAAAACACTTGGTGCACGATGGCGGAAATACAGCTCGCCATCCTACGTACGATGCGAGCGGACGAGCTCGTAACAAAAATGCCCTGGCAACGAAACGAGTCTCTCTCTCTAAGGTGTGGTCGATGGATCAACGATCTAATGCTCTCGATCTATCGGGCTATTTCCCAGCCGTCGATCTCCCGATCACGAATACTAAAATCGTAGAACAATCGCGGTTCGACCCTATCCTTCCGGAATGGCAATGTTTTATGGGCCCCATGGTGTACACACCGACATGCACCGGTGGTTTCTCCGCTCTTCATAACGCGCAAAACGCCCCACGTTACGTCACGTCGTCCAATGTGGACAATATGCATTTTCCATTAAGCAACCGTCATACTTCCTCATCCGCGAAATAAATCATCCAGCCCCTGAGACAGGGAGTCGGAACACAAAAATCGCCAATGCCGTTAAGACCTTTGTTAAGTCTTTGTCGCATGTTTCCAGCGCGCTTAAAACAATTCAGTCGCATTCATCTACAGTTCGATTCAAAATCGATTTTTGATCTTCCACTTTTGTATTAGATCTATCTATTTTTGTACGCGAACGTTCAAAGAAAACGCTCACGATTATGTATGTCTACGATCAAGCTCAACGAGTGCATTCACGATACAGCGAGTCGAATTCACGGCGGCAATTTTCACAGGATCGAGAGTCAAATTACCATGAAAAAAGCCTTAGAACTGAAGTGATAATTTTATCCGCCGATGATGACGGCCAGTGAAGAATGGCGAACGGCATCGGGCTATACTGGCTCAACTCGGGACCCCTGGGTCTCCCTCCTCCACCTCCCATTGCACTTTTTATCGAGCACGTCTCGGGAATTCGGCTCGGTCGTCGAGCGGCCTTGACTCGGGTCGACTAAGCATGACTCCGTTAATTACAGCGCTGCCAGCGGATCGCTCTTTGCCGGCCGTTTTCCCTCCAGGCGCCCCTTTTCTCGGCATCTCCCGCTTTGTACCCTTTTCACGCCGACGCCAGAGTCGGCTTCCTTTGCGGGATTAGAGTACCCACCGTCTTGAGGCGCATAAACACGCGTTAATACACTCTTAAGATCCCTTTACGGGAACGCCAATCTACCTCCTCTCTCAAGGAGGTAACGATAAGAAAAATAAAAAAAACGCGAAAGTAGCTAGCACCCCGATCGCCTTCCCCCCGCGTTGCGGCGAGCGAGCTAATGAACTCGACGACCACGGAGGTCGATATCTCGTAAAACGTTACAAACTGCTGTCGCTGATTGCCGCGCACGCGACGAAGAAAGGAAGCAACTTCGAGATGAGATAAAAATATCCCACCACCGTGTCGCTCCGGGAATCGAGTAATGATTCTTAACATGCGTACGTTTTACCGAGGGAACGATACAAAGTATCATGACTCACTACATGGGCCACACGAAGATGTTGCACGCGAACCAAAAAAAAAGTCAGTCCTTAAGAGAAAAAAAGAAAACGATCCCTGGTGGCTAAGTTAAAGAAAAGAAGCGCGTCTCAAGAGGCTACCATAATTGTAACGAGAATAATTTGCGACACGTTCACTTCTGCGAATGGAAATCGCATCTGGGAATTTACTTCCTCATTGCCAGACACCTACGCGCCTCTCCACCGCAGCGACATTCCTTCCGAGTTTCTTTTCAACAACGATGATAAATCATCAGGAGCTATCGTTCCCGCGTCCAGCGAAGCTATCCATCCGGCAAACTCATTACGGCGCTCGGAGATAATCAAAGTCGCTCGATTGACTTCTCGCGTTAAAATTAACTAGACAGCGTACTTAAGTCGCTCATTAAATCACGCAAATCGACGGGAAAAAATGCCTCACGCTGAAAATTGACGGGACGTTACGCGAGAAGACACCACAGGTCGGGGGATCACCGACTATTGTTGCGACAACTAGTCTCTTTCTCATCCGCAGCCACTTTTAATGCAAAAAAAAGAAAAGAAAAGGGAACCTAATGTCGAGGCAGGTAGAAAAAAGGAACGCGCAGGAATTCGCCGGTGGGGAATTAAGTTCTTCGAAACGTACAGAACGCAACGTGCGATCGTGCTGATGGCGGAGAGTCGGCATCCGGCGCAAGGCGGACCTCGCATCCGGCCTGAAAAAAAAAAGACAGCCTTGCATTCAAGTGCAAATCATTTCGCAACATTGTACGCTGCTCGCGGTGCCCCGACCGCGGTATAATGGTTCAAGTGTCAGTCGCGTCGCCCGCGACAATTGCGATGTTGCGTCAACGACAGGGAAGATATGCGGGGTGCTTTGAGAAAAACCCAAGTTACCGCGCGCGAATCGTGGCGAGATCGTACGAAGTTTCGAGCTCGACAGCCTGTCGGAGCGCGGCCTTCGGACGCGAGTCGTTCCGCTCGCAACGCGTGCGTTTTATCCGATCGGGAGAGGCAGGCGCGCCGAAAGGCAAGACGCGCGAGAAGTAATTGCGCGTAAGCACGGCCCAGGAATCCGGAATATTTAAGGCGCATGCATTATGCATTATCTCAATTAAATTACCCCGGACAACCGCGCCACGCCGTATATATATATATATATATACACATATATACATATATACCCGTATGCCGTATATTTCGACGCTTGACCGATGCTTGAGCCGAGCTTTATGTATCGCAACAAATTTTCTTTCTATTACGGAATTAGCCGTAATGGGAGACGCGGAACGAGCGCGTCGTCGAATATCGAAATAATAAGTGCGGGTAGACGCGTACCCTTCCTCTCCGTACGGGGCTAATTTCCCAGTTCCATTATTACGACGGGTAGTTCGGCCCGAGACTCAATCTTGCCATCTTCCTAGCGAAATATTTACATAATGCCGGCGATTGGCCGTTCAATCGCGTCCGCAGCGTATAAGTTGTAATTTGTGGAATCGGCTGCTCTGGGAAATCGCCCGCGGTCACCCGCCTAGACAAAGCGCGCCGCCAACGAGCGATCGATAACAGATCGCCGATCTATCGACATACGCAAACATAGTAATGACCATCGAAGAAAGAAACGAATAGCTTCCAATCGAGAAACTAATTCGCCCGCGAAGAAGAAGATTCACTCTCGTTTCCTTTAACTTTATTTCCGCGACCCAATAGCAAGCTGACTCTTCAATTCGCAATACAGTTATACTTTCTCCGAGTTTTTAGTTTCAATCCAAGCAATCTCATTCATTTGCCGTTATTATACATGTAATTTCAAATGAAAGAAACGTGGCTGAAAGATGGTGAGATAAAGGCGACGAGTAGTCAAGGAGGAAGCGCGGCAGTTTACGATTGCGAGAGGCAAGGAGGACGCAAGCGAGAGAGAGTACAATTCGAGCTGGATCGCAATTTACGAGTGCGATCATTAAAAATAATTGAAAGTCATCCGATGTCGGGACAACTTCCTCTCATCCGAAATTCCTCGCTTCTTGCGCCACGCAGCTTATACAATGAAACGCCGGCCAGACGAGGAGGGCTCGCACACGGACAAGAAGAAGTAAAAGAAGAAGAAGAAGAAACGCACTTGAGTCGAATATGCGTATTCGTTATCGAAATAGCAATTTTAGCGTCCGGAATTCTCGACGCGATCTCAGTCCGGCTCGATGCCGCACGTGATCGTCATAAAAGCGAGTAGAGGTCTCGCGGAAGCGCAAGCGGGGCCCGGCGATCCTGAGAATCGAGGACCCCCTGGCCCCTTCCGTCGATTGCGCGTAAAGACGATAAATCGCGAGACGTCGCGTTAAAGTGCCGATATAGATAGCTATGGAATTCCATTGAGCGACCGCGACCGAGATGGATAGGAGACGCGCCGCGAGCTTTCACACGCCGCTAACGAACGTGCCTTCCATCGAATCGAGCCGAGTCCGATCAATGAATGCCAATCATTCATTGGCGCCACCGCTACCTGTGGACGTTAAGGATCATCATAGAGGAATACGACGAGAAAAAACTTCGCGAAATCTGCGCGCGTCGTTAACGATTCTCACCAGTGACATCGAGATTTAAATTGGAGACGTAATTTTCATTTTCGATATTATAAGGCTAATAAATTCAACGTTATAAAGTTAATAAATTTAATTCGATGTTAATTCGACGTTAATGAGAATTTCAACGAGACAATCAATGATAACGGTCATCACATCGATTGCATGTTTAGATAGATCAATTGAGCAGATTTTATTTTCAGTTAAATTCGATAAAAGAGATATAAAAGTCTCTAAAAGATATAAAAGTTGATAAACTTGAAAATGTATATAAAATCACAAGAAACATTAATACATAGATCTGACTTTGATCGAACAAGCTCTTTAATTTAATTGTTTTTAGATCGATTTATATTCTATTATTTGTTGTTTTAGATATAAAAGTATTTGAATTTTAAAATTGACACAGCCGGCAGTTCATAGATTTGACAAAATCTAAAATAAATCAAGAAAATCGCCGAGTATCCTTTTGTATACAAAACCGGTCAAAGCACATAGAATTATACCCAAGAATTTAATGCTGACACAATCGTCGTTCAACCGCATCAGGCGCGAGTGCAACGCCACGGCCTGCTGATTCATGGCTGATTCTTGGGTAACCACCTGAGCGCCTTTCACAAAATCTACCGGTTGACAAGGAACTAGTAAATAAATTGCGTAGACTCGATTGCAAGTCGGCAACGTATGACACTCTATAGGAATATATATTCTGGAAATTTTTATTCTTTCTCGGAACCACTCGCAAAAGCTTCGATTGTATTCCGTACAATTCCGTGATTGAGATAAAATTCTCCGATCCAAGCGTCATCCGGACCAGCTGTTAGACAGACAAACGTGAATATATTCCGTTCTATTACGCATCGCGACTGCAATTGCTTGCTTACGCAAGCATCAGCTGTGGGAATCATGGGTGATGGAGCTGCAAAGATGAAGGCGAGAGAAAAATGCTCAAAAAAAGAAAAGAGCGACAGTGGCAGGTTAGTGACTCCGTTGAGTCATAAGGTGTGCGGTTCAAACGCAGTACCGCACCAACCGTCGCTCGCCACGCATTGTGCGTGCAGGTAGTCGTCGAGGGCCCGTGAACGATGAGTATCTACGCGTGAGTCACATGGGAAGCATGCGTGAAACTATTCGTCGGCAGGTTCGGCGGTTACTGCAAGCCACCTTACCGTATTTGCCGACGAGTTCTCATTTGCACGAGGTCAGATGATAACAGCCGTCGAGATCGCGATAACGCTTAATTTAGAGGCACTTTAATATCAACTGAAATAAGCATGATAATAGAGTCACTGCAAAACACTGTGTCCAAAACTTAAAAAAAAAAAATGTTGCATTTTTCTCTCTTTTATAAAATGTCAAAAATACAGAATGTTATTTCACATATTGATTGTCTGAGATTACATTGTGAAAAAATACATGTGAAAAAATGAGATCGCTACAATCCTGATAAAAGGGATTGTCTAAATAAAAAAATAATACAATTCTTGAAAAATTTCTGGCCATTCGTAAACGCGCCCGGCAGTGCACGAACGCCTGTGTAACTTCTACATTCTTGCCCTTTGCTAATAAAGGAAAGAGCGAACAGCGGATGCACATTTCCTCGAAGCACTCCGTATAATGCGCGCTCTTAACATGGAACGCGGTAATGTACCGCGACGTCGTCGCGGTTGAATATTTCACCGCCGCTATTCATCGATCGGCATCTACCGTCGTTGAATACGACAACCCGGCGACAACCGGGTACAACGGACCCCGGTCGGAGTGTGCCGCGCATTCGAAAATCCGACGTGACTCCTCCTTGCGTGACGTGGATCGAGGATCGAAATGCTAAGCGAGATCTAGAAGCAATTAGAAGACAAGGCGGACGACATTATTCGATGGTCATTATCAAGCACGCGAGATAACGGACCCGATGTCCAAAGAGGTATTCACTCAACTTCGCGCTATTACGAGAAATGTTACCCCGGTACGCTAATGGGTGTTAACGTCGTCAAGCGGATGTAGCGGCAACCGGTTCAGGTTGAGTTTACAACATTTACATTTAAGGGTGTATTATATATCTTCAAAACAGTGAAAACATTGTGAAAACATTATGAAAACATTATAGATTGTTCTAAATCGCATTTAAAAATAATACAAAAAATCAAGTTATGTTTTTTAAAATTTGGATCAAAGATTATTTCAATAAAAATGAATATTTCAATAGAAATGTGCTGTAATGGGAATGTAATTAAAAAATGACAAAAAACCTTAACTTTTTAACATAATAAATATTTTAAGTATTTCAAATTATGTAAAATTTCATTGCGATGCAGAGATTAATTATTCTGTAAATAAACAATTTATTTATACAGAATTATTTGTTTATACAGAACAATTAATTTCTGCATCGCAGTGTAATTTATATGATAAATCATCTTAAATATTTAAACTTATACAAAAAAAATTGAGATTTTTGTCTTTATTTCTTAATTACATTATTTCTTAATTACATTTCCATTAAAATACACTACTTTTTAAAATACTACTTTTGAAATAATCTTTGAGTCAAATTCTAATTCTAAATAGTTAAATTTTTTATATTATTACTTTCAAATGCGATCTAGAATAATTTATAATTTTTTTATAATGTTTTTGTTACAAAAAATTGAGATTTTTGTTGTTTTTAAAATAATTTAATTTTCAATAAAAAATAAAGTAAATAAATTATAAAAATATATTAAAAATATGTTATATGTTAAATAAAAATATAATATTCATATAACTTTTACTTTTTGTATAGAGCACATTTCCAATTTCAATTACTTTGCTATACGAATAATATATTTTTAAAACAACAATCTACTTTGAAATATTTCGATTAAAGCATCGATTTAAAGCATCGTATAATATGAAGTGTTAAAAATATGTCTCTAAACATGAAAATTAGAAATAGAAATATGCGTGAAGTTACAGACTATTAAAGAGATAGAAAATGAAGCATCAACTTTCAATCCACTTCAATTCGCTTTTAATAAATTTAATAAGTATAGATTGCAAATGCAGAGTTGTGCATGTCATATTTAATACAATTAAAAAATTTAATTATAAAAATAAAGATTTAATTGCAAATTAAATTTAAAAAATCTTGAAATTTGAATGTGATATTTTCATGAGTACATTTTTGTATCAAAGTATCAAGAGAGTTTCCAAAATCACTTTCTGGATGAAAGTGAACAACTTGATGAGCATCAATTCGTCTGCAATAAACACCGTAATCGCAATGCCGTTTCATTTTCTTGCCGGGTCAAAGCTTAACAGACTGTTTCAAAGGGTCCATCCCCACATTCAAAAGTAGATTTCTCCTCTCTCGGCGCGATACGTCGGGATACAAAGAGAAATGACATAGTGAGAATTCGAAAGAAAACCACAATAGCTTTCTTTTAGTAAAGACAGAGAAATTTCTGAGAGATCAGATGTTGTAACTCTGATAAAAAATGTAGGAATTTTGTAGAAATCTTTGCAAAGAAGGGAGAAAGATTATTTTAAGCAAAAAGAAAAGAGACGAATGAGCACAAAAAGTCAAATGGATTGTCAACCGTCAAAGAAAGTTTATCATCGTATCAATAAAATCAGATAATGCGAAAGAAAACCACGTATGTGATTGTCCGATCGATTGGGAATAATAAATTTCAACAAAATTTGAAGAGTAATTTAATGCCATCGTAATTGCTTGCGCGTCAGAACTAATGAATGAAGTTATTTTAGAGAGAAAAGAAAGTTTTTCTCGCGAAACCGTTTGGCTCGTTCGTGGTGGAAAATCGGTATTTATTTGATCTGCCAATTGCTAAGCGCTACGTATAACGCGTAGAAGATAGACCGCCGTTGTTCGCTACGCGTACACGCTCGACTTTCGCGGTCGGAACCTTTCGCGGGGGATTTGCTGTCAGGAATGCTTTCTTCGAAGCGGAGAAGGGCGCTTTTACTGCGCCCATTGAGAGAGAGCTCATTCCCTTTCGTTTCGCGCCCTCGCGGCGCTGAATGCACCGAGAGACGTACGTTGCGCCTCTTCGCCGACTAGGAGCACGTGTTTCAACAGCTATACGGAGAAAACTTGTTTTGCGAGCCCTAAAAGCATGAGTTCATTCCCGAGGAATCTGCGCGTTCGTCGTAAAGCTCTGTCTCGACAATGCCGCTTCGTCGCGAAGAACCAATCTGAGATATATAATATTTATTTACTTCAGTTTATTTGCCAAGAAGGGGCTTGATTTACAATTTAAAACCTTAACTCACGCTCATCCATATTTTTTACTAAATGGCTAAGCTAAATCAACCTTCAGCAGCCATAGCTTTCATACTATACTTATTAAACTTACCTTTTTTTAAATTATGTCTTATTTAGACACAACATAGCCTTAAGCGCTTTCTTTCCTTAGATTTAAGTTGATATTCACAGGTTTTTATATTTAAGACTGTTTTAAGTATGTCTTAAGATTTTATAAACCAATCACAGAGTCGTATTAGTATCTTAAAACATTACTTAAAATAGTTTTGAAATAAGAATCAACTACGAATGCCGGCCTTAATTTGTATCATTTTTCTTTGACTTAATTATTGCATAATTTACACATATCTTAAGATTTTCATA
Organism: Cephalotes varians; assembly: GCA_037157785.1. NCBI lineage: Eukaryota > Metazoa > Arthropoda > Insecta > Hymenoptera > Formicidae > Cephalotes > Cephalotes varians. The sequence goes on along the minus strand of JANQDE010000013.1, from coordinate 435,957 downwards.
AGCCAATCACAGAGTCGTATTAGTATCTTAAGACATTACTTAATATGATTTTGAAATAAGAATCGACTACGAATATCGGCCTTTGTATCATTTTTCTTTAACTTAATTATTGCATAATTTATATAACCTACACACAATCGTGTCCTCTTCTTTCTTATTTCTTTAAGAATTTTACTGTATATTGTGACATATATTATGTAATATTTGCAACTTAAAAACGCATCAAGAAACGAAATATTACGATTTGAATACCAAAATGTGTAACATAAGAATACGCGTGAAAGTTTTACAGCGAAGCAAATCGTCAAATGTCTTGACATTTTTTAATTCGGAATAGAAAATTTTTTAGCGTCGATATCACGTAATGTTCTTTTGGCAAACTCAATTTACATAAAGAATTGCGTCCACAATTACAAACATTTGTTTCCAGTAGAGAACGGCTCGATATCTCGAGGACGCGAGATTCTACTTCCGATTGTTACGCCAACCTTCGGTCGTTAAATCGAGTTGTGACTTAATGAAGAGATATTCAATGAAGCAGCGGAGCGCGCGCGCGCGCGCGCTGTTCAGTTATTTGTCCATCCTTAATCAGTCACGTACCGCACGTAATACCCCGAAGCGGTTCTAAAGGAAGAGACGTGACGTCATTTGCTCCGAGATACATATGAATCACATACGAGGCGCGATCATTATCGACTCATTCGAGTTACATGCCCGTCGCTTATATGTAGGTCGTCCTAATTATCAGACTTCGGCAATTCGCTCTAATACCGAAAGACATACCGTCATTCGTTTTGACGTCTTAGCAACGATGGCAATATCATTAGACATTAAGTAAAATATCGACGAAAACTTTCTACATCTAATCTAAATGATAAAAATTCACCGTGCGAATCGATAATTTATGAATGGATATTAATAACTTATTATAATTTACGTAATTATTTAGGTCCATAGATATATTTTCTAAATAATTATGTTTTCTGTCTATCGACCGATCTCGAAGGGCGATGACGTATCGCGCAGATGTTCCTATCCTGTCGTTTTGACGGCGATCTTGGATGACAGAAGTGCACCGGGTTACGGATAAACGCGGCTAACCTTCATCCATGGACCGTTACTCTGCCCCGTCGGGCCCCCCGGCTACGGGTTATTCAGGTCTCTGGGTCCCCCATCATCGACAACCACGACGAGAGGTGAGGACACGGCGTCGTCTCACGTGAGGAGCTGCAGCATCACCTTCTACTTCCTTCGCCTTCATCTTTGTGTGACTTTGTCCTCAAGACCGGTAGTCACCACCGGCGGAGAACCGGTGACAAACCGGTGATCGTTGGCAAAATAATACTTGAGCTCGTATCTCCCGTCGCGTTTCTTTCAAAACTCGTCGACGAGAATGTCCGTATATCTTTTCTTTAAACCACAGAGAAAGATTCATCCTCATATCCCAAACAGTTGTCTAAACGACTTTGTATTATTCCTAGAAAGCTCGTGCCTGAATAAAATTTTTTGTACAATGATAATTAATGATATGCCATTATTTAATGTCAGTTTATCTGAGAAGACGACAGAAGATTCTTTTGATACAAAGAATGTTTTAATTAAGATTAACGTACGAAAGTCATCAGCGGTGTATTATATTTGTTTTCTTATCTGCACGTCGAAGCAAGCTTCAACCTCATCTGCGCGTCCAAAAACACGCGCCGTGATCTCGTATCGTCTCTTCGGCTCATATCATTTTCTCGACTTAAAACGCACCGACGTGATACCGAGTCGACGGAGGCATGGCTACGCCCTCGAGTCGTACCCTTTGATCCCATTAGCTCACGAAGCTGGCCGCTCAAGAAAGAAACGTTATACGTTCTTTTTTAGAATCACCGGCGAGACGGAGGAGACGCAGAAGGAGGAGGAGGAGAAGGATCGAGGATGCCTCTTCGCCGAGACGCGTCTTCGTTCGACGACGCGAACGAACCCGCCGCTCGCGAAGAGGCCTACTTTGCACGTGGCCTACTTGCGGCAGACCGACGGTCACACGCGAGAGGGGCCATCGAGAGCCGCCGTCTCGACGCGACGCGTGTCCCTCTCGCAAAAGAGCCGGAAAGAAGGCAGTGGCGAGAGAGTCTCCTCGGGCGGAGATGTGGCGGCGACCGAGCTGAATTCCTGCGCGACAGGGGTCGAGCTACTCGGCGCAGGCACGTCTGTATTTTTATGTAAGTCTGTAATGGTCTGTCATAAAATCGCCCGCGAAGAGAGCCCGGCGAATCATCATCGGGCGATCACCGTAAAACGCGATCTCACGATCACTCCTCTTTCGGCGTTCGTCTCTCGCGCAATTTATATGCCGCTGAAAATTTATACCTTTTTTTTTTCTTTCTTCAAAGAGAAAGCGAAGGATTTTTTTTTTTTTTACATTAGATTTGCGTGTCCGTACAATAGTACGACGCAGCGAGTCCCGCGTGTGCCACATGTTTATTTCTCACCTGAGAAATGTATGCGTTTATAAATACGATATTAATATTCAGTCGTTTCCGTTCCGTTTCTAACTACATGTTATCTAACGGAATATCGTCAAATTCCTCGTTTTCCAGCAGAGTCGAGGCTTCGCGGAGAAATTCAAACGAGGAAATGAGCCCGAGTTCCGCTTTGCTATGCAATAAGCGGCTGCAAGTCGAGCGATCTAGCTACTCGGAATCGGGACGATCTCCGCGCTCCCTTCGTCATGGGAGTGCGTTTAATTAATCGCATCGCATCTATTCGGTTACGATAACACGCGAGCAACGAGGTCAGGAGTACGACGAGTACGAAGAAAAAGCGTCGATGTGCCGTCAGTTGGCGAGCCCCCGAGTGCGATGCGCGCGGTCCAACGGTATTCAAGGCACATCTGTACACACGTCGACACAATATGCGAGAAAACAGGAACACTCCAGCGAGATCCTTCACCGTTCGCGACACATTTCCTTTCGATTCTTACTCGATTCGCATCTTCGTCATGAGTAATGAGACGTACAAAAAATATGTTTACGGAAAGATTCCAACGATACGTCTGAGTTGCCCAGTCACGTAGGAATAATTTTAGAAAGGGTCCATTCAATCAAATTCAATCTCATTTGATAGGTGACACAATATCGAAAGGTCGAATGCGGCGAACGTCGTTTTTCCATATCCAACGTCGCTCATTTCATTTCGATTCCATGTCGTGATACTTAGATATCCAACGGTCGTAATTGTAAGTGTGTACGGATCGCACCTCTGACCGCGGGGCGTGCGAGATCGATCAAATGCCAGCGAAATTCTCGATCGCTATGACGAAGCGTGACGTCGGAAAGAAAGACATTGTGACTCGGGGTGTCGCAATCGGTGAGGTCGATCGCGTGGAGCGTAACGAGTACGTACGTAGATGCAATGGCCACATGGCTAGAAAATAGAAAGATAAGTGTAAACGATTAAACGAGAGAGGGAGAGAGAGAGGGGTGGAGGCAGCCCTGTCATTTCCCTGTCGGTGCGCCTAATCGCAGCGAGCCGGAGGAAATCGTACCCATAAATCATGCCGCTTTCAAAACTGGTTGCGCGACGCGGACATGCTCTCATTAATGCCGCACGCTTCGTCCGCGATAATTGAACGTGCCGGCATCGGCGCGGCTTTTCGCGCGTATTATTGTATCCTTGTATCGTCGCCGCGTTAAAGTTTCGCCAGACACGCGGAAGTTTCGCGCGAATCGCAGAGGATAAACGATTTTTGCCTCGATCGTTACGCGCGACGAGTGAAGATATAGACACGCCGATCTAGATCGATAAAATGGTAGACAGAGCGGAGCGGACAATCACCCGCGCGCTTCTCGCGAGACACGGCGACCTGGACGTGGTTTATTCGGAGCTTATTTCGTACCTCGGTGTTGTTCATACCGAAGCGGTGAGGCAGAGGCTATTGTAATCGTCGCTGGCTAAGTCTCCAACTTTAGATTGAACTCAACTATAATAGGGTCGACGCGTTGAAAACTAAATTTCGAAACGATACAATCATTTACATATCGATCCTATGCATTAAAAAGATACTCGAATCATCTCCCTGTAAAAATGTACATCTTTCAGCAAATCTGACTTTTACTCTAGAAAATCCACCTTTTCTCTTACTATTCTCTCGAGGCACGAGCGACTGTATTTCACCATGTCGAATGCATTCGCACGCTATATAACTTGTGTCTCGTTTCTCGCGTTTATATGCTTACGCTTAGGTTGAGAGTCGAAGTTGCATTACAATCGCCGCGAGAGAGGTTGGCTGGCAACAACTGCGCGCTCGTGACGAAACAACGAAAGGCGGTTGTTACCCCGTATACCGATCGCGCGATAATCGCCGCGCGATAGGTGAACCGAACCGATAAATCGTCGATTCGAATGCTTTTTCGATTACGTTTAAGTCACCGTCCCCTCGTGACGCACCGTGAGTTCCGATCGGCGATGCGACGCGACGTTGAAGTTTCCCAATAGCATATAATACACGGCAATTCATCGTAATAAATGTTTCACGGCACCAGTGATATCCGTAATCACAATCTGTCGTTAAAACGCATTCACTGTGCGAACCTACGCACGCGTAACGAGAGACACCGACAACGCACATGGATTTATACGACACGCGTCGTTCTCGCATCGAGATCTCTCTATGAACGAGAAAATCATTACATTTACGTAAACACATTCGGCATTCACCATAGAAAGATAAAGAGATAGATGGATAGAGAGAGAAAGAGAGAGAAAAGAGATGTGATATAATTCAGCACGATAGAAATCGCCATATGTTCGTGGTTTGTGCAATTATAATAATTCGCATTATCCGAAGTTGCGTTTCCGACAGAACGAACATATCTAATCGAGTGTCAAACGTTAGTCGGTCTATTAAATCAAAGATTTGCGTTTCCGCGATCGGGATAAAAAGCTCCACATACGCCGAGCGACGATTCCACGCCGCACGAACGGATAATCGTCGGGTCCGCTACATTATGAACCGTTCCATGATTTATCACTGGATTTTCTATGGGAACATTCGCGTTGATACATGCGCGCGCGCGCGCGCGCACAAGGATACGGTGTCGACAGATGTCGACATACTTCCCGGTCGCAGACGTCGAATATCTTTCGATCACGCCGCATGCGGAATCATTCCACTTTCGAGTTGCGGTAAAAAACCATCTCCGATACCCGTGGTAAAAGAAAAACGAGGTGACTCGGATCCTCGGCTCTAATTTTTCAAACACTTACGTGTGCAACAAGCAATAATGAAGGCATTAATGCGCCAGCATGCACTTAACAAATTCCTGAATACAATTGGCTAGTCGCAGAATTGCATTACACAATCGCGAGATTTCAATGTGGTTCGCAATGTGATGCACAATCGAGCGAAATATGATATAGCGTTTCGTGTCAATATATTGCGGCAGATTGCAATGAATAGCATAATTGCGCACAATTAGTATGGTGGGGATACAACTCATTCGCTATTATGCAACGATATTTCTTGATGATCTTGTATAATCATCAGAAGCTGGAGTCTCGCAAGACGCATACCAATTATTTCTGTAAAGTGAATTTGATACAGTCGCCGTTACACAACAAATCCGACCGGTATTTTAAAATCATGGAAACGGAATCCATAATGGAAACTTTTACGCGTCGAGAGCGGGATTTTCCGGTGAGAACATCGTTGGGAACTCGCAAGAACCGGCGTCATAGCAACCCAATGTTTGCGGAGCCTGAAGAATTGTGGGTCGACCCGCGTACACGCACATGTGTTACACATATCCAGAAACGGAGCTGCATCTACAAAGTTGCCAACTTGCTTTCCACGAGAGTGTGTTGGAAACAAGTGTTAGAGATATTCACGTGAATTTTTTTCTCTTACTATAAACCGAGTAAATCGTGGAAAAAAAAAAATCATTTCTTATCTCGGTATCAATTTCTTGGAATATAATGTATTTTGGAGATAGATAAAATTAGAACGAACGTTCGCAACCTTGTGCATTGCAATCAAGGACTAGATAACGTTAAGTGATCGAGAGATAATGAATGACGTAATGATGGCAAAATAATGTCAATTGCATGCAACTTCTGCGAATGATAAAATTAAACATGTATATTATATATATATATTTTTTAACGTGTGTGTGTGTGTGTGTGTGTGTGTGTGTTTAATTTATGTATTTTTTCTTCGAAGCAATTAAATAAATAAAAGAATATTTTAATTTCTAAGAAGTTTAATTAATAATAATCTAAGGAATAATTTTTAGAAAATATATCAATAGAGTATTAACTTTTGACTTGAACTCGATCTCGCTGCGTATTACAACCGAATGTCAAATTGCATCGACGGCGTGGAATGCGAATGCGTCGGATCGCAGGATTCCTTTCACCGATCGGTATGTTAATTTTTCGCGATATTTAAATAACGCACTGCCGCTCTTGGAACGGAACAGAATAGAACCGGTACTGTTCGCGGCACAAGAGTGAATCGTGTCAAGGCACGAATGCTAATTTCACGACAGCTAATTTCAGCCGGAATGAGTATCGATTGTGTGCAATTGTGCGCGGATATATGTTTCTCTTGTCTAATGCCTCTACTTGATAACGTTCCTGTTATCTCTGGTTTCAATTGAACCGATAAAAGTATCGCGATCTCAAACAAAAATTGTAATAATAAAACATTTCGAATAAATCAGAAAAGAACATATTATTTTCATTGCAAATGGATTGTACCAAACACTGTACTTAAACGGAACAATTTTCTTCGTAAACATGTTGATATAATGCAATAAATCTGTTATCTATTTCATGTTCTGTTAAGATTCAATTATATACGATTATATAGTTAATGCGAGTTAGATATCGTGTTATTAATTGATTCAGTCAGATATGCTCACATTAATCGCATAATTCTAGCAATATTAGCAAAACAAAATACTAAAAAATTATAAATTTAACAGCGTTACATCTACTATCGTTAGAAAAGTAAACATATTGAAAATCTCAGCTAATGAAACTAACTTGTATGATAAGAAGTGTGATAAAAAAACAGGAAAATTGAAAAACTATTATATCATTATCGCCCGGAAATTAATAGAAATGTCATATCGCCAAGACAATTTTCTCTAGTACAAGCGATATCTCGGCTTGATAACGAACGTAATCAGATGTTCAAACCCGTTGGCATCATTTTTTTTATGTCGATAGGCTGGAATGAAATATCTAATATCTCGTTATATTACGGTGATGGCTTTCAAATATACATGAAGGAGGAACTTCTGTTGTGAAAGATGGACCTTGAACCACAAATCGTGGACTTATCGAGTTGGCGGTTAGAAGACAGATAACCGTCCATAATTACGTTTGAACGATAACATCGAAGTTTGCCAAGAACGTCCCACGAGAATTCTTGAAACGTTACTCACGGCGATGAAAACGTGTCCGCGTATTCATATCGAGAATCTATTTTGCATCATGTATTTTAATCTTAACTCATCTTATATTCAATAGTTCAAATGTAATTGATCCTTAACCGAGCAAGGGAAGATCCAGAGGCCCAGAGAGGCCCAGAGTTTTATCATAAACATGCTATCGCCATTTTAAAATATAAAAATTGCGCTAAAATGCCGATAATCAATTCTTCCAATTCTGAATAAATCGTTTTCTTTTTCATTTTCCCAATAAAATTTGGTTTTTATTTCAAAATTTATCTGAAGACGAATAAGAATCTCTGAAACCTGAATTACCTGATTACATAGCTAATATTTTCTGCCCGGTTAAGGGTTAAATTTAAATCTATGACTTGATCATCTGAACTTGCTTATTTAACTCTGATGATCATTCTTACTAAAAAAATTATTGCTCATGAAAAAAGCGAGTATGTATACATATATAAAAGTTTTAATATTAAATCATACAATATCAATCATTCTGTGGATTTATTGTATTACCTCAAAAATGAGTCAAAATGTACGGATTAAAAATTAATTTATATTAATTATATATTTTACACTTTAGAATAATATATTATTGTATTAAAACCGCATTGTTTACCGCGCGGACTCTCATCTGTCCTTATTCTCATTTAATTTTTTAATATTAAATTTTTTAGAAAAATATGATTAAAAAAATTTTTTTAAATTCTTTCGAAAAAATTATTAACGCTTACACGTATATGACAAAAAACAAATCCCACATTATATCCTGAGAATCAAAAGGCCATCTTAAAGGATGTATTTTTAAAATACCATGCATCCACAGTGCATCTACGGAAACTAGATAACGCATGGACAATGTGCTGTTGCTGATAATTTTTCAGATTTATAGCTTTTTAGTCTTTTGATTTGATGATTTTTTTTAAATTTTTCTAAAGTCTGGAAAATTATGAAATTGAAGCTTTTGCAATTATTTAAAATAATACTTAATAAAAAAATATATAATTTCACATACAACTATTTAATACATAATAACAATCTATTTAACATACATAACAGTAACCTCAGAAAGAATTCTAAGATTATTATTGGCTAATAGATACCAAATTGTATTCAATGTGAATTCAGAAATATTTCGAAAGTTTTGTTCGCGTTGCTTGAAATCCTCAAAAATTTTTGCATTTAAAAATAAAATAATATATATTCGGAAAGAGGAAGAAAACGAAGATGCTAAATATAAAAAGCAACACGAACAGATCTATAATAATCTAATTTCTTATCTCTTCTTCTAATGTTATTAGTTTTCAGTGCAATTCGATTGGATTCGACATAATGAATCGTCTACAATATGTGCAAGGCATAGAGCCTTTCCACAAACTTGCATAGCTGCATAACCGTATATATAAAGGCCTTTGCACGTACAAAAATTTTAATCGTAATGATAAAGTCGTAAGCATATCGATCGAAATGAGGTCTATTCGTGTTGTTTGCACTTTTTATACTCAGCACCGTTTTTTTTCTCTCCAATGCCCAAATATATATTTATCTTGTTTTAAGTACAAAAATTTTTGGAGTTTTCAAGCAAGGCGAACAAACCAAATATTGAGCGTTCTAAAGATCGCAATTTTGATCGGTTTGCTTACGGTTGCAACTAAAATTTTTTGCAAAAGCCTTGAAGAAAATAATGCATTACACGCGTCCTTATGATAGAAAATTGTATTATTATAATATTATTTATATGCACATATTTATGCAGTTATGTAAATTTGTCTAGATAATCCTAAGAAATTGATCAATCATAAACAAATCTGAGGAAAACAATCGACTATAATTAGTCAATTTTTTATGATTTGAGCTCGGTGTCCACGATGCTAGAATCGGTCCGAAATCTCGGATGAAAAAAGAATTGACCAATCGCATTGGAATCACATTTGATCGAATTGTTCAAATGCGATTGGTCAATTCGTTCTTTGTCTGAGAGCTCGGATCAATTTCTAGCATTGTGAACATCGAGCCTTACATCTTTTATGAATAACTTATAAATGCAGCACAAACTTTACCTATTACTTATTCAAAAATTCACTAAGCTAAAGAAAAAAGAATTTGTTTATACTTTGGTATTTTAAAAATGCAGAATCAGGTAATGCAATCAAGAAACGTCAAAATTTGGAAACATAATTTTATTTATTTGCTAGAACATAAGAACAATTAAAATTTAATTTTGATAATTTGACCGACGAATCGATAAAAAATAAGTCTATATTACAAAAGTATAGCTACTTTTCTTTTAGGAAACATAATCAACACAAATATCATTCTATCTTTGTTATTCATTAAATATTAAAAAGATAGAATAATACAATATTTGTTGATTTGTATTATTAAAGGGAAAGCAACCTATTTGTAAGTAGAAAAAATATTAATGCATTAATATGTGCATTTTCCCAACGAGTTTAAATTGGATCTGATATGAACGAATCAGATAATAATGATGAATGTCAAATGGAGGATGAGCATAATGAACAGACATTATCGATTTTTGTTTCGATCAGTGCTAAGAAAACAAAGCGGAAGATTTTCACAAATCTGAATGGGAAAATTATAGCGAATATAAAATATACTAAAAGAAGTCATAAAGATATAAATTACTTTCTAAAATATATTCAAACTAATTTAAATAAAAATACAGAAATTTTGGAATTTTGAACGGAAGTAGGTAATATTAAAAGAGAAAATAATAGTCTTGTATTTCCTTTAATAACACAATTTGTTTTTGATTTATTATCTTTACCACACAGCAATGCTTGCTTGGAAAGTATATTTAGTATATTTAGTATTATATAAAGTTGAATAAAATACAAAAACAAGTAAAATAAATCGGCTAAATATTAAAACATTGACAGTTATTTTACAAACAAAAAATATATATGTGATAATGGTAGAGATTGTTACAATCTGTTAATAATAATTTAATTACTAAAATGTAATAACGTGTTATTTTTTGTAATTTTCGTTTTTGTAATTTTATGATTTGTTTATCATAGTACTTTTGAAAAGATTGTAATTTATTGTTAAAAAATTAACTTAAGTACAAAATAATTACTTTCGTTATGTTTATCTTAAGAGATGATATTACATTTATCGTCACGATAAATTTTTCAACTAAGTTGATTGACTGTAAGATAGAGAAGTCTCGAGTCTCTAGACATTCTGTATCGTGCAGCCAATTAATGCGCTCGAAAAATTTGTCATGCGATAAATGTAACATCGATCTTACACACTAGACTCGAACATTATCACGTTCAAAAAAGCAAAAGAAGAAATCTCTCATTGGATATCGTTTATCGTATCCAATATGCGACTCATTTACCCCTTTAAGAAAATAATTACTTTACTTTTAAAAAAATTTATTTTTGTTATTTATAAATATTTTTATCAAATTTTGTATATATTTTGAATATTAAACAAAATAAACTTAAATTTTGGATTTTATTATTCTTACGTACAAACGACAAGTTACTAAACAAAATTTACTGTCAAAATATGTTTTATTCAAAATTAAGAATATTCGTTTATCATAGTACTTTTGAAAAGATTGTAATTTATTTTTAAAAAGGTACTTAAGTACAAAACACATACAATTATTCATTTTCGAACCTAATTTTAGGACCTCGTCTTGAAGCATTTCATCATCATTTCATTAAAACACGAATAAAAAATCTCATGATGCTGCGCCTTTTATTCTATCCTCTATGATTTTTTATTTACGAGAAATAAAATTCCAACGCACCTATCTCTCGACCGTGCTACATATTGTTCGCAAGTGAGTGACTATAGTGAAAAGTTTAACTCAATATTGGAAACATGAATTTTTTAAGCAAATATTTATTAAAATATCATTTTCAAAATTAAAAGATTCGGAGTATTTAAAAAATTCATTTATATTTTTCAAGTATTTCACTATAATATACTAAACCTGAATTTGATTCAAATAAACATTTCAACAAAAAGTAATATTTTAATTTTAATGCTTTAGTTTATTATAATCAAATTGAAAAATGTTATATTATAAACATTTATCTGAATTAAATAAATCTAATTTTAGTAAATGTATTTATTAAAATTTAGAAAATTTTTTCTCAGTGTAGTAAATAACATTATAAATCTAATGATTTCTTAAACAGAAGTCTGGTGATTAATTATTTTGAATCACTACACCACTGCGCGTGGGCCACAGAATGAAAAAGAAATTTCCTTTTCTGCAGAGCTGTTGCAGATTCGGCCGGCGCATCGTCCAGAATTAACCGCCGATAAAATCACATTCGTGCGGGGCGTACAATTCTTATTTGCTGAAGTAGCACTCAATCTACCCTTTCCCCGTCCCAGGTTGGCTAGCATTTAACGGCGACTTATCACGTCTTCTACAACGCGTGCACGCACTTTGGTTCGACTAATTTCATGAGGGGTGCAACGCAGACAGATAGGACAGTTAAGACAGATAGAAAGAGAAAGAAAAAGAGAGAAAAAGAGAAGGAAAAAGAGAGAATACTTAATTTTCAACCAATATCCACTGGCATACACATGCTCTTTAACGCGAACACGCATACACGTGATTTACGCACGTGTGTTGCGGTAAAACCGCAAAAACTGTTTTTCCTCGGCGGCATTATCCCTCTCGCCCTCGCACGCGAGGGAGAAGCGGCCGCTGGCGCCAACGCTAATGCGGCGCTTGATCCTCTGGAATGCAACTGTGTCGCGACCGAGAATGCACACGCGTGTTACACGCATCACTCGCACCGTAGAACGATGAATCCGAAAGCGAGCCGAATATAAAACGTTCACGATCCAAACGCAAATCTCAAATCTTAAACTTTTATATCTATTGTCGCTTAATCGCTCTCTATAATGAGAATAATTAAATTTAATAATATTCGTGAAATATTACTGAAAAAAATACTTAAAATTATACTTCATAGTAAATGTTTTATTTTTGGACACACTTGCATTAAAGGATTTTGCTTATTATTAAAGAGAAGAAAAATTTTTACACAGTTGAACAAGTTAAGATGACCATTTTTGGACTAGTGTTCCGTCGAAGATCATTATCAATATTGTAACTTTCATGTACAGCCATTTCTAAAAAAAAAGGGTCATCGCATCTGGCCTTCCTCGTCGAAGATTTCTCTTCTGTCAAAAAAAAAAAATCGACATATGCATGCATGTGTTATCTGTTACATTTCTTTAAAAAAAGGTCGAAATCCACAGTAGTCAAACGAAGATTTTTTTCCCGTCTGTTGGAAAACCAATGGTTAGCGAAAAAATTCAAGATTGGTAAACGGATAATTCGCTCCGCTCTTCCACAATGGAATAAACGACATATCCTCGCAAGACGGAGCTCTGCCGCAGAGATCCTTGTTTTTTATTCGTGCGGAAAAAAAAGAGAATAGGAGACAGTGAAAAACAGCATGATACAGCGATGCAGGCGTTGTTTAATCACCAAACAGGGTATCCGATTAAAATACCAAACGACGAGAATAAACTGACTCCTCTAAAAATAGCGGGCCCACCGCGCCGTCATAGTCCGTTCCCCGCACGCACATGACGCACTCGACGCCACGCATCCGGAGCCTTTTTGTCAATGTGACGTTATAACGCGTGCCAGCTCCGCGCCTACGGTACAGCGACTCTTATTTACCTCATGGCCCTAATAATAATAATCCTCCGTATATTCAATGCTCGAATACGCCTTTTGAATTTACTCGCCTTCTAATGGGCTCTCTATTTAATTAACATTAACTCAGTCTATGAAATTCTATCCGAGTGCATCGGATTACAGGGTGTTTGACACAATCAAACACAATTATTGGACTATGCAATGGGCGATGGTTGCTGATTAAGTTACATATTTTTCTTCGATGTCTATAACGTGACAAAGAACCTATTACGACAATTAGGGTTCAACCTTTCATCGCATATGTGCGATGTGTGTCGCACACATGGTGCGAACAAAGCGCTTTAAACCAATTCAGCATGCGTCTCGCCATTCTTCTATCGGCGACTGTAATCCTGTCATGAATGAAGAATAGAACCGTTTCGCGTTCGCACCTTCCTATTGGTATCAAGATTGGCGATATTTTCATTACATAAAAAAAAAAGGAGAGGTACGGGAAGAAACGGAAACTGGTTCAATCGAAAAGGCACGCAATTGGTGAAAGGCGGTAAAATTTCACTGTCCGCATCGTTTGAAATTCCCTTTTCTCTTCGGCAACGTTTACTGCCGATTCTGCGACGTTGAAAAGTTTCACAAAACAACAACCCGTTCGGTTTCTCAATACGCGCAATCTCGCGGAATTAGCGCAAAGATCTAGATTTCTGAACCCGCGATATAAGAATCGACTTCGCGCGACTACTTTCCATGGCTACGATAGAATATCATCTATTTTTCCACCTAACTTTCATAAATCGGTCGTAAATCATTTCTTCGCGAGGAAAGAGCCTTCGACAGAAGCGTTTGTTGCGACAATCGTTTCAGATATGAAATTTTATTTCACTCTGACAGATCAAACGAACAACAAAAGTAAGATTTTTATCGACCGTTTTACCACTATATAATTATATATAATCGATCGCCAAAAGAATTCAACGTGATTCGCGTCATTCACGTG
>JANQDE010000013.1:393280-421607 GCA_037157785.1 Cephalotes varians | reverse complement strand
CACGCATGCGATTAGCAATCGAGAAGCGGCGCGCCTGTACGGCGTCCCCGACGTAATGTTAGTTGTACAAGACGCAAAGACTTTCCCACAGTGTGGCAATAAGCGTTACGTTCTGAGATAAGCCGTGCGCGATTCGGCCGAGCTCTCCTCTTTGTCCCTCTGAATCTGATTTAAAAAAAAAAAATCAGAGACAGCGCGTGACATTAACTTCGACCTGTCGTTCTCGTTTAATCTCCACGTCAGCGATCGATGGCGGTTCTCGGCGCGTTCCCGATCGAAGGTGAGCGCGCCCACGTGGCGGCGCTTTCGAGGCTGCCTTTTAACGCCGCTTCCAACGCCGGACCGCCTCCTCGCCGGTTGCTGCGCCGCTTGGAAGCGGCCCATTACCCGCGATGACACAATAACAACAACGACAAAGGCCGTAGCGCGGCTTACGCAAGGACGCGTGGAAAGTAAGAGGCGCGAGTGCCGGCGACTGAGGCAGATGCCGCGGTTCTTTCTTTCCTCCCGACGAGATCGAATTGCTCGGACAAATCGCTCGGCGCCGAGCGGCTCGACTTTCAAGTCCGTTGTAAATTAATACGAACCAGAGTCGCGATTATTCGCACAAATGAGTAGCAATTGACAGGGAGCAACAGGAATAGGAAAATTCGCTATGACTCACGAGTTCTCACAAGTGAATCTTGTTCGGTGCGAGGAAACATGTGCGTTCGCTATCTGTTGACGCACACGACAGACCGAAAGCATTTGGTGATGCATATTTAATTATTGCCGTCAATTTTGACGACGAGCACATCTTCGTCGAGACAATAAATTAAAGACACGTTCAGCGAATAATATACGACCGATGAAGTTCGCGTTAGCAGAATATTATTGATAGCGAATGAAGAGGCGTTCGTTCGTCTTATTCGAAAACCACGCGACAGATACAAAAAGGGAACGCACGTCTACGTTATATTCCTCGCGGCAATGCCATTTGTTTTTATTCGCGCGGCGTTTTACTCTTACGGCTCGTTAAAGGGTTAAATATTCAAGTACCGACGAGCGGCGACCCGGCGTATCGGGCAATATATTTCGAAGACAACATCGCACACGGAGCGTAACTATCGACCGACTAGATAGGAGAGCTCGTAGATCTCTTTGCTCGGTTATTACATGATTAGATCACGCATCTGGGCAGCGGCATTTTGCTCGCCAAACCGGCTCGAGCCTAATGTTTCTTGTACGCGTTTCGATATGGCACTATACGATGCGGCATGCATCTGCACATCATCATGCATTAATATTGAAACCTCTAAATTGCGTTTCGATACAGTTGAGATTGAAATAAAATATACAAAATCTTTATGTTTTAATTACGTTTTACTGACACAACATTCATGAAAAAGAAGCATTTTACATGCAAAATTATTTTTAATTTTTAAAGTAGATGTATGAGTTAATTATTAAATTATTATTATATAATTTAATTAAATTATTATATAATTATTAAAGTATTAAAGTAGATTAATGCAAAACTGTATTACAAATCGTGTAAAACATGTTTAGTGGATTCGAGTTTCACTGCACGCAACGAAATGCATATATCCGACGCGTGTATTCCCAGCACGCTCCGCGAAACAAAATGCGAACGCGGAAAACAGCGGCGGCGCTCCTACGAGGCGAGAGTATACGAGTCGATGATAATCGACGCTTACCATCGTATTACATTGCGTTAACACAGTTTTCTCCCGACGTCGGTGCGGTGAACGCCGCCGCCGCCGTCGGCTTCGAGGCCGCAGACGTGGCGCCGATCTAACCGCTCCGGCCGGTGCAGCGTTCCGCTCGGTCTAAATCGCTTGTAGCTCTCTTTCGAGCGAGCGAGCGAGCCCCGGCGTAATCGATCGAATGATCCAACTGCGAGGCAACAGCAGCAGCGGCAGCAGCAACGGCGGCGGCGACGGCAGCTACGCGGCGAACACGTGCTGCTGCCCTACGATCAATTACGCGAATCCGATTCCCCGATTCGATCACCAATCAGATTGATCGCCACCGAACGTAACGTCACGATGCAAATAAAAGACATGGTATTTTTCCATTAGAGGAAACGGGAGAGACGATAAAATCGGAAGCACGTAGACGTTGTGGGAAATGGAGAGCGTGGCACGCTGCTTCCCGATCGCGCGCGATTCGCGCGATGATAATAATTACGTAAGGCCGCGATATCGGTGTGTGGTTTGGAACGCGAAATTGTCTTACGGTAAAATAATGACTGCGAATCTCAAGGAACGTCCGTAAACTAACGGATACGAAATAAACAAACCGCACTTTTAAAAACTTGCAATGCATCTGTCGTGACACGTTTCTTATTTTTACCCAAAAGATTGTAATTGAGTTCTTTAAAAAGATTCTGGAGCATTTTACAAGCAAAAGCGTGCGGAAATTTCACGTTCGCTTTTTCCACAAAAGTTCTCTCTCACGCATGCGTGAAAACTCATGAATGATTAAGTACCGTCATGGCGGATGACCATGACGATACCGTTTCCTTCCTTGATGTTAGAAGATATACTCCTAATAATCGGAACCGATGTTGTAACGCATTGTTGTAACGCAAACCTTTCTATGTTGATTTCACTTTCGCAGGAATTCACTTCGCCGCACGAAGGATCGATTATCCTCTCGATGTAGTGCCAACGAAAGTATAAAATGTTTTAATATCTAGTTGCAAAAAATAAACGAGATTTCTTACGGCATCTAACGAAATAAAATTTTATACAATTTTTAATTCTTTTATCTTCTTCCAGTTTTTCTCACGGATTTCTCGTTGCGTGACTCTATCAATTTATTCCAGCAATATATTATGGAAGTTTCTTCTGCATTTATAAAACTGCATTCATAAAACTCATCGTAACTTATTTCAACCGTCGTGGTGCAAAGGCCGTTCCGGTTTGCGCTCGTCGGAAAATACGACGACCCTAGGTGAAAGATCACGCGACGTGCCGACCACCACAGAGTCCAGCAGACTCCCAGAAAGATGCTCACTCGTGCATATAGATACGGTTCCCGTATGATGCCTCTTCACCTTTCCGACTAACTTAATGACGTCGATACGCAATCTTGCTCGATGAGAGGAAACACTATTTAACTTGTCTCTAGCGTGGCGGGAGGCGGGAGGAGCGGCAAGCCACCGCTTCTGCCGCTGCAACTTCTCCGTCTCGCCAGTAGCTACTTTAATGCTACACATTTACGTATATCGCGTTAACAGAATTTTCTTCTCGATGCAACTGGCCGCGGATGCCGCGGACGCCGACAGCCTAGTACCTATTTAACGGTTGGCCGCGCGAACTAAGCGCCGGCTCTTTTTACTCTCGCGATCGGGATAACGCGAATCAGCTGGTAGATCGTGGGAAGATCTCGCGTGATCGCAATTAGCGCCGGAGTCAGTGTCTCGGAAAGATATCCCGCTGGTACGCCAAAAATAAATCACCTACTCTATCCACCGTTTCGATCTCGTGTCATATACGCGATAAAGAATCAAAATAATATTTCGATATTTCTCGACTCACCATCTCGAGCACCACTTATGCCCGTTTCCACCAATGATTAAATTATTTGATATTACTTTAATTAAACTTACTCTCTATTAAACTCTTCATTTTTTTTTCTACACTAGAAAAAGAATCTGATTGCATTAATTGAAAATCTGATAGTACGATAGACTCAACTAGTAAGTCTGTTTGAACAAATCAGTTTGGACAAATCAGAATTCTTGTAGGAATTACTAGATCAATTTGATTAATCATTTCTCTTAAATATACCAGAATTTCTTCATGATCGTTATAATATTGTTAGTTAATATATACGCACATAATTTCATTGCGAGGAACTCAAAATTTGATTTCCGATAATATTTCAGGGGTCATTATTACATCTTAACATCTGAATATAACTTTTAGGAATTATATCAGGTTCCTGTATCAACTTTGTACAGAACTAAAAACTGTACTGTCAAAAATACATATCTTATTTTGTATTTTTGTACAATTTTCGAACAAAATTTTGAGGGTTCGCATTTAAGAAACTTATTAGTCTTATTAGTACATCGGTGAAAACTCTCATAATTTTCTTTTATTCTATCCTGCGAGGTTTTTTATTTACGAGAATAGCGTCCATCTAATGGATGCCGCGAATTGTTCGCGGGGAAGGTCTAGTAAATATAACTAAAATTTTTATAAATTTTACTGAACGATACCAAAGCCTTGTAATTAAGTCTATCAAACTAATTCTAGTCACAAAATATGAAGTGCTATCATGATAATCGGAAATTCTTGGTTTCACCAAAACGCATTCTAATCAAATTATTTTTCTCAGTAGTGTAGCTCTAAAAAATTAAAAAAAGAAGAGTAAATTGAACCGAGATTAGAGTTAATCTATATTGATGGAAACGGGCGAAGAGTCAAATGCTGAATATAGACCATGGACTAACCTGTAACAAAAGAGAAATGATCTCGTTAGTTCGTTTATTGATGCATCAGTTAGATGGTTTCACGAGTAAAGCGCGAGGAGGAAAGTGAAACGGATAAAATTAGACGCGCGCGCTCTTTCTCTTTCTCTTTCTCGCTGAAAAATCGCGGAAAGCGCCGGCTAATGACGATGCGTCGCGCGAAACGGCGAGCGAGAGCTAATATAATAATTACTTGCGGCACTCGCCATTATCCGTGCGTGGAATCGCGGACGGGAGAACCGCGTCCCACACAGCTCGCGGTTTTCGCCGCATTCAGGTCATCGACGGCTTGACCGTCCCACGTGAAAATATTCCGCGCGAGCGAGCGAGCGTGCGAGTGCGCGCGCCTACGATATCAGGAAAACCGGTGTAGCACGTCGGCCGGCGCGATACGACCTGTATACGACCGGAGACGTTTAACGAGACGTCCCACGGTGCGGCTGAAAATATAATTTAACCCATTGCACCCAGTCACCTCCTAGTCATCTTTGCGAACGCGTTCGCCGGCGCGCACGGTTCCATAACTATCGATTTATTCAATTTACTGACGCGTCATCGTCGAATGATCGATGCTACCCTACCCGTCCGGCGAGGCGCAGCGTGTAATTAAAATGTACGGTGAAACTTACTCGAAACGAAGTGTACACGAGCAGGTTCTTCTTCAAAGTCTTATTTTCTCCACGATTATACCACGAAGCCCATTTTTTTTTCCGCGAAAGCCGGTTATCGCTCTACGACGTGTTGAAATAAAATGTAACCGAGCAAACATCGTAACTATCGGTTGTTAAGAGAATCGTAAGGAGCGACGGATGCCATCGACGGTATTAAGTACTTGTGCTTGACCGCCTTCGCGCGTTTACGACGTTCTAAATCGATGGATCGCTTCATCCTCGCTGAACGGTCGTAACATCGGATTCGCGCCTCCTAACGTATGCAAATCCGCTTGGCGACTCGTCGGGACAGGAAACTGTCCAATCGGTCGATATCCGTGACGAAAAGCGGATGTGTCGCGACGTTCGTAAACGAAGCGTAAAAGCATGCAAAGGAATGGATGACAGTTCGGTAAAGGTTAACGCATATAAGTCAGAGATTTTAGAAGCGAATGTCATTGCGAAACGTTAATCGCGCAGACGATTTTATAAAATCTCTTCTATCAGCGAGAGTTTCGACAGCGTCGAATTCGAATCGCGCGATAAAAAGGTCGCCAGTTTCGATTAGTTGGTGCGTTATAAATTGATTTAGAAATCGTCATGTGATCCTGTCCGCGCGACGCAGCTGCAGCATCTTCGCTTTAGGAGATGTCGCCTTTTAAAACCGCACGAATACATCGGCATCGGTAGGTTTCGCTCGCTCGCCACAGGCCGGTGAAATTGATTTCGAAATCGACCGCGACTGCGGACACAACCGCAGAAATTTGTTGCAATCGATTCGCCGTCGTTGCAGCAGCGCGCGCGAGCGCGCTTAAACCTCCGCAACTGCGCGATTAAAGTAAACGCCACTTAAACTCCAATTTTCTCGCGAATCTTCCTTGCGCATTCGGCCAAAGTGTGGCGAATTTGGCGGCATTATCCGTCATTGCGAGACGGGATAATCGTGAGGGACTACGGAGAAACGGATGAGAATGCAAAAATCTTCTACGGCGTTTATCTAAAGTTCATTGTGACGATCTGTGACCCATTACAAGACTGAAGCTAATTTTTAGCAATAATTCTTATGAATAATTCCAGGGTTGGAATGATTTAAATCAATTGATTTAAATCAATGATTTAAATCAATTGATTTTAATCATTGATACAATTATTTAAATCACAAATTTGATAAAATTTTAATTGTTAATTTTTATTATGATTTAATTATGCCCAATACTGGCTGTGTTGTGCAGTAATTTTACAAAAGAAAGGACATGAATTAAACATATTTTGTATATAATTATATATTGGTGTCTCCGGGATTGCTACGTGCCTTGACTTCTTTGTTTCTTTTTTCGATTCTTGTTTCTTTAAATTTAGAAATGCGTTAGGAAACGAAAAGACAGCTAAGTTAGTTTTTATATTTAAGTGTATGCGTTCATCTTCGTGAATAAAAAAT
Organism: Cephalotes varians; assembly: GCA_037157785.1. NCBI lineage: Eukaryota > Metazoa > Arthropoda > Insecta > Hymenoptera > Formicidae > Cephalotes > Cephalotes varians. The sequence goes on along the minus strand of JANQDE010000013.1, from coordinate 415,036 downwards.
TATATTGTGTATGCAAATTTAAGTATTCAAATATATTCATTAAAAAATAAGTTTTATTTTATTTATAAAAGTTATTGACAAAAATTAATTTAAAATTAACGATTTTCACTTGATTATTTTGAATCCTGTTTGAAATCACTAATTATTCAAAATAAATTAAAGTTTAGTAAGCTTAATAAAAAAAACAACACGTTTATTATTTTCTAATAAAATTTAATTATTTTCTTACTACTAAAAATAATTAACTTAAACAATAAATCTGATTTAAATTTAAAAAATTCGATTTAAATTAAAAAAAATCCAATTTTTTTATTCTTTTAAAAAAATCATGATTTTTTTTCCAGCCCTGAATAATTCATAGGATAACAATTATCATTCGAGGAAAATTGAACCTTCAAAGTTTTCGATCTGCCGAAGCGTACACTTGCTTCCAATTTTGAGAAATTAATCTATATATTTTTCATGTCAAAATCCGACTTACGCGATAACACCATAAATCTTCACCGGAAAAAACAATCATGGTTGAATTAATTAGACATGTTTGATTAAGCAAATTTTGGAGGAAGTAAATAAAATTTCAGGTTATTGTAAACAAATATTCTGGTATGTACCTAAAATATTTAAGTATGATATCGGCAGAGTTTAGTTAGTATGTATGTAGTAATGACATGTATCTAATTATTATGACTAAAATGGAAAAGAAGTTGGATTAACGTGACATGCATATAAGTTAGAGAAATGTTGGTAAAAATACATAGAATTTTTCTGATTATTACAGTTAAATAATTTACAACCAAAATCTTAAATACGCTTGGTTATTTTATATATATATATATATATATATATATATATATATATATATATATATAAAACCTGAATATATACAACCAAATTTCACACACCATCTAAAGATCTCGACCAGAACGCGAGTAATCACAAATTTGTTCGGTTATCTTAATGAAAATTCCGAATCGTTCATATTTCACCACAGTCAGTTATATCCATATTTCAGATTATTTCAACCAAATTTTTTTCAACATCAAAATCTAAATTCAGATAGATTCCGTGCAAAAAAAATTTAATTATCTCTGCCCATATATATCTGTTTCCAACTACTAACGGTTTATCAAGTTCGATTTTATCGGATAGTCACGCGCGGCGAGACAACGAAAGTTTCGCGGTTACAACTTACAACTTGTAGTAATGTAGCGTCTCGCACTCGTGTTCTCGAGTAACTGCGTACGAAACATAAAACGGAACGTAAAATTTTAGCACACAGGTTCATGGCATTTCACGACGGTAGAATGTCGAGCTTGGTGAAAACACAAACGATCGATAGACCAAAATGAGCTATCCGATTTCTCTCTTCTCCGTACTTCCTCGATGTCGAGGATTCTTTTTCACGTGCCATTTCGGTCGCGTCAGGTTCACACCTCGTCCGATAAAAAAAAATATCGTTTTGCAAAAGTGCTCGTAGCCATGCCTGGCAATCGACATCGCTTTTGCATGCCCACCTAGTGCCCGCGGAGTGTACACAGGTGTGGCCGCCGGTTTATGCCGCTCGATTTATTGCCCTCTTCGTTTATTGCCGCGTGGCGAGAGATGTTGACGGCGGTGCGGTAACTGCATCCTTTCGACCCACGGTATAATGTATATTCTTTATCGTTCGCGGATGTCGGACTCCGGGCCGCGCCATGCTTCCAGCCATTAATTTCTTCGCCGAAAGTGGCAGGAGATCCGCATTTAATTGCTGTTACCTTAAGGCTTTTCGCATTGCGTCGCGTGCGCGTGCTCTATTAGCGGAGAAAAGTGAAAACGTGAAATTAATCTAACGTATTCGCGGCGCGAGAAGCGCGATTCGCCCCAAATCCCGCTTAAAAGCCGCGCGCTGCTCGCGTCTCGCTACGTTTCGCGAGTTCCTCGAATCTCGAGGGGTTATTAAAAAAATTACTCGCGATTACGAGGAGCAGCGGCGTCCTCGTGGTTAGAGCGTGAACGTCGGCGATTGCGTGCAAATGCACGCGCGCGCGCACACAAGCGAGCTCGTCAGCTGTCGTTTCTCGCGCTCGCTCGCTCATCACGAGGAATGTGCGTGTCGGAAGGGAACTAATTCTCAGGTTTCAGCTGACGATTGCCGTCTGGTCGTCCGTGATGTTGTTGCTAAGCTCAACCGTGGAACGAATGGAGAACGAATCCTGTTTTAGACCTGTTTCTCGAAAATGTCTCCCCGTCGCTAGTAATTGAAAAAGCCTAATATCCCTAAACGAAAAGTGCCACTAGGCGAATCCATTTCTTTAGACCAAAAAAACTTTGTTGAATAACGCTAAACCAACACGAAAAGAATGGTTTTGGTGAAAGATATAAAATTTTAGCTGGATATAGATAAGAAAAGTAATTTTGTCGAACTATCAAAATAATTATGTAAAACGTTCAAACTCAATTGCTAAAGTATCAACATCCATTGCTCATTATTTTTAAGGTTCCAACAAAATTATTTTGATGATTCAATAAAATTATTTTCAGATCTGTATTCACCAAAATTTTAGATTCCTCAGCAAAATCGTTCTTTCCGTAAATGAATAAAAGCGAAATCGAGTAAAGCGGAATTGAACGTTACGCATTAATGGAGTTGCCATGAACGCTGCAATATGACACGTGCGGTGCAACGTGCTTGTTTATCCAGCAGAATTGCGTCAAATCGCAATCGCAAATGCGAGTTTATTCGAGCACCTCGTGCTACACGCCGTAGTGTTCCATGCAGGGATTGTAACACACAATTAGGGATTGCAAAACGCTCGTGAGGTATTCGACGTGTGTGATCGAAGGGTTAGAGAGTATCAAATGTCGTATAATTCGCGCAACATAAACCCAGCACGTAAAGCGCACCGCGTAGGCACGCACGAAATCTCGGGCGAGCGCGTGCATTGCGCGATTGCGAAAATCGTCGCAATGTCGGCCAAATATAGCCTCGCGTGCACTTTCCTTTCGCGACAGGAGCGAAATGCAAAGATAAATCGCTCGCGTATAAGACACGATATACAATATAATAACGCAATGCGGTGGTAGATCCTAGTGCAATTGCGTGCCGTTTGATACGCAAATTGCAAAGATAAATGCCATGGAAGAAAGACATAAACAGAATGCAAGACGTAATTCCGATATTTATTTTCAGAACGGGCAATAAAAGTACGAGTGTAAGTTCTGTAAAGTTGGTTTTATGTTGCCACGTGCAATGAAAATTCTGTCAGACTATGCATCGAAGAACTTTTATGAACTTGATACTTTTAATAAATTAAGTTTTCAATAAAGAAAATGTTAGAATTTCATTTATATTATATGTCGTAACAATAATTTCGCAATTTTAGTATCATAAATTATAAAAAAATGTAAAACTTCGAGAAAATGATCGTTGCGTAGTTTTGAGATAAAAAAATCGCTTATACATCTTGATTTAGAATTGTTTGTAATAATTTTGTCGATTTGTAGTTAAGCTATTTAAAAGTTACAATATTTACAATATAGACTAAACACAAATTTTCCAATTTTTAAGATATCTCATCAAATTCGTTCGCGATACATTTTTCAGAAGCATTTGTAGTTGTTTGTAGTGATTTTTCTGCCGTTTGTGTCGTTTGTCATATATAAGCAATTTTTTTTGTTAATCACAAAACTAGGTGACAGTTATTTTTTCAAAAATTCATATTTTTTAACCCTTTGCATTTGGATCTTGCGGGTTACCTATCAGCAACTCGGCAACAGCTTTTTTGGGAAATGTGCAAACAGGAATCGTGTCCTATTAAATAGTTTAGTTTTGGAATCAAGTAATTTATTCTAATGATATTTGGTTTATGTGAATCTTTAGATATTAAAAACATATTCATAACAAAAAGAATTAAAATTTTTAATCTTATATTTTTCCAAATGTTACGATGTCTCCTCAGAGGGGAGGGTTAATACATGAAATTGCAAACAAAATTATTGTTACTACAAAAAAAACTAAAATTTTTTTAATAAAAACTTAATTTATTAAAAGTCGAATGCCAAGTTCACAATAATCACTGAAGACTGAAATTGCATAATTATAAATTTGAGCAATCAAGAAAAAAAATTTGCTTTTTTCGTTCTGATTGGTTCAATTTCACGCAATCTTCAATACGTAGTCTGATACGGATTTTACGAGGAAACCAGCATCCAGCACACTTTCATAATTTCCGCACGATCGCGGTATACGATAAATTCGATCGGTAAATAAAACCCACTCGTAATAATTTTACGTAACGCTATGCGGTACGGTAACATAACGTAACAAAAATAACAATAGCGGAAACGTGTTACCCAATTCAATTATTCCCGAGCGTTCCCCACAATGAAGGATTTAGTGACACTCAATTTGTCTCAAATGTTCCGCGGGAAATATTTTCACACATCGCGTGGGGTTGAAAAGGGATCTTAAGAAGGGGTTGCACGTCCCACTGAAGGAGGATCGAGAACACGACGCTCGCGCTTCGAGGGACGCGTTCCCGGTCGATTGACCCGCATTACGTTGCCGGTGAGGGCCCCGCGCAGCTGGAGTCCGGCTGTTTACTACCGCACCGCGCGCACCGTCATTCGAATCTGGGACGGAGAAAGAGAGAGGACGGTAAGACGATATATCTCGGTGAACTATATCGATCGTCGCTCGACAACTGCCCCGCGGGCTCGCGCGCAGCCAGACTCGCCCTTGGGATTCCTGCGAGGCGTGGGTGAGCGCGCTTGCCTTTTTATTTGCAGAACAGCGATCCGGAGGGCGATCGCCGCGGTTTACCGGATCGTTCCGACCGGATCGCAGCACGCGCTCGCCGGAGCGTAACCTTATTTTTGCCTCGCCGGCCGGCCGGCGACCGCGGCTCTCCGTTCCGCGAAGCGACTTCTCGTTCTGCGCTTTGCATTTCGTCCTTGATGGCGCAAAGAAAATTTGTGAAAGGGAACAACATGAGAAAACAAAGAAGGCAAAGTCTACGCGAGAAAAGTTTCATTGTTTCATCTTTGTTATCTTATTTCTAACAATAAGTCACATGATGAATAATACTCTTTGTTTGCAGCCCGAGATGTTTTGATGCATTCGCAGTTAAAATAATTGGAATGAAACAAAATGTAGAAGAATCGTAACACTAATAATCGCGACCATAACTCACGACAACGGAAAAAGAAAGAGGAAACGACAGGTACGTTATTACGGTGCGTAAAACAGACATTCGCGGTCGAATTGTGCGTCGGTAACGGCATGTATAATACACGCGGCAGCTGTCGGTACCAAAGCCTCGGAATATAATCTCGGAAATCGATGCTACGCAGTGTCTTGCAAATGCGAGAATAATAGGCTGTAAGAGGGAAGAGCAGCAGGTAGCAATAAATATCTACCTACGGTGAACGCGTTACAAGCTCCAGAGAGAGCCGACGGCGCGCGCGCCGTCACGAGAAACAATAACGGCCCCGCTAATACGTCGCTCTTTCGCATAAGCACCATGTACGCATGGCAAAATAAAAAGGGTTTAATATACCAGAGCGGCGTGCAGAGAGTGGCCCCCGACGACGACGACGACGACGACGACGACGACGACGACGACGACGACGATGGTATGCGAGCCGGCAAAACTTGTCCCATTCTTGACTCGCGCAATTCCTCCGTGTCCGACGTAGTTGTATGCGCCGCAATTCCTTCGTACACAGGATGGAGTCGCTCCGCGGAACGCGTAGGCTGATTACGGCCGTAATCGCGCGCGTAATTGCGCCAGTATAATCAAGGGGACGCGCGCGGAATGAAAAAACTCCGCGCCGTTTCGCCGCGCAGCGGATTTCACGCTGGGCTTTGCGGCCAATCGATTATCCGCGCGCACGTCGTAGCGAAAATGAGTCTCTTCCTCGTTGATAGTAATCAATTCTAAATTCACCAGTGTCGTCTAATTTCCAACTTTAAACTGTTTCATTTTACAGCAGAGCTTGAGATTAAACTGTATTTCAAAGACTTAACTTCACATCAAGATTAAACGGTAAGTAACTTATTAGTTAGTTTCCTACAAATTTTATCAATTATGTTTATCTCGTACAGGAAGAAATTTATTAAGAAGCGCAAGAAGACTTTATTTGCGACAAAGTAATGTGCTTGGCAATGTGCAATTTTTGTTTCTACTAATCGCATTGACGTAAGGGCGGACATGTTGCGACACGGCGGAAAATGCGAACAAGGTTGTTCCCTTTCAAACAGGCATCACAATGGAGACGCGGAACTGCAACGCGAGCCGACGACGGCTTGGCAAAGTGGGACAACCAGAACATCGGGTTGCTACTTTCAAACGATTTCTGGACATATCGTGGCTGCCCGCGATACGCAATCGGCGGCATCTCCAAGAACCAGTCGACCGCGCAAAAAGACATCGTCGAAGACCGTTATTTGCGAGACTTTCTACCCGCGCGACGACTTCGGGAATATAATCCGCCGGCGGGAGAAAAAATAGGTAAATGAGAAAATCTTCGAGATCGATATATCGATCCTTCTCCCATACCCAACCACCGCCGGCAGCCAGTTCTCGCGATCGAATCGAGAATGGATTGAATAATGATCTAAAAATTATACACGCATTACGATTCCAGGAAAACCGGCATCGCGAGAGATCAGCAAGGAATAAACGCCGCCACGAAATGCGACGAGATAAAGTCGGACGAAGACAGAAAGATACGGTAGAGACGAGAGCGATTGCGGCGGCGGGTTTCTTCGTTAAGAGACCCTGTGTGCACCGACCTCGTTACGACGCGGTCGCTCCCCTTCGGTTTCCGTTCGGTTAACCGTAAATTACAACTGCGACTGGTGTGTAACGAGCATAATGGCGACGGTAGTCGGGTGAAGGTCGGCCAACTCGAGCGCGGGAAGCGGACGAGTGAGCGACGGCGAAGCGACAAGAAGCGACATGAGCTGCGCTCTACGCGCGATCCTTCTTTTTTTCCAGCAGAAAAAAATCGAAAGAAGAAACAGACCGTTCGACCGCGACTGATTGCGAGAACAAAAATGAGCCGTCTAGTCGCGCAGGATTTCGCGCAAGAGAAACCAGCCGGCCCGTTGCGTGTCCTTTGAAACGCGTTGTACAATGCGTGTCTGGACAAACCTACACATCCTACCGCCTGCGAATTACGCGGCGACTTCGCATCCCTTTTGTAATAAACGTTCCCCCGTTTGTCGAGTCATTTCCGTCGCAACGAAGGTGACTCTAACCCTCGCAGACGGGATTCATCATGGACGCCATTAATAGCGATGGAGTCCATAACATCCGTTAGTAATAAATAATTGCGAGCGTACATGTTTCTCTGTCTTCGTGTTTTGTGAGTCTCTGTCACTTTTTTTAGAACTCCTCCCATTCCAGAATTTAATTAAGGAGGCGTGTGAGTCTGAGTGTCGAGACTCTCAAGGGAGGACGGATGCTTTTCCGATCGGTAGACGTGGGTGTGAAACACGCTGAAACGTGAAACACGTAAAAATATCTTTGTCTCCACGTTCCGAAGTGCAAGACGCTCGAGAGAGCCAAGACGCATTTCTCATTCCCCGGTCCGTGGACCTGCGTCGCGACTTGTATCCTCGAAAATCAGATTAACACCGCAAAGTTGTTCGACGCCTACGCTCCTCGCTCTTTGGTTTGAGAACTGGTTTTAAAGGCACCATTAATCGCGCAAACGTAAATTCATTAAGAGCCATTTGTGGTCCGACTACGGACGACCGTGAGGTTTTCCGCTGAACGAGAATTTAGCATCATTCGACGCACATGCTTTAATAAGTATTTGTATGCCACGAAATGCCACTTTTTGTTTTATGTCGATGCACATGTTATATCAGATAAAAAAAAAAGAAAAATGCTGATACTTATCACTTCCTTTTGAAATAAAAGGACATAAGAGAGAGTTTAATGCTTCAAAATTGATTTAAAAATATCGAAAAGACTCTAAAAGCAAAGGCTCAGTCCAGATCGGGGGGAGAGGGGGAGAATAGATGATTTTAATGAAACAAATTGAATTGTTAGGATCGACAAATCTTGATCGATAGATACAAAGATACATGGTCATCAGCCGCTTCTTCGAAAGTTTTCTCTCTCTTCTCTACGTTACATTGTTCGAGATTGAATCTCGTTACTACGCATTCGATAAAACAAAAGTAACAAAGAACCGCCCGGAGTAGCCGCATGATTCGCCGCCGCGATCGAGATAAAAGCCTGGGATAAGGAGAAGCAAGAAGCAACGAAGAAGCCGACGGATAACGCGCATTTCACGCGCTACGAGACGTTATACGTATGAATAGAGCCACTTTTCTCATGAAAGAAAGAAAAAGGAAGAAAGAGCCGATCCTGCGACAGAAGGGAAAGACGTACGCGGAAACGACAAAAAGAAAGACGTTATTTATATTTATATTTATAAACGCGTCATTTCGAGATCCAGCAAAGTAAGCTCCAATTAACTGAACTGATCATGAACAGTTACGTGAGCAAAATAAAGATAACAGCTTCGGACTAATGCACTAGTGCACACTGTACACTAATCTAATCTGAACATAAAAATAAAATATTTCGAATAATAAAATGTCTGATACATATTTTATCAAATAGAGTATTGAGGATATGTAATTTTGCAGTTTCTCGTTTCTACTAAACATACAGCTTCATGCAATGGCTTCAATATGCACTAAGTGCGCACTCGTGCGTCTAATAGAATTCGCTATAAGAGTACAACGCACACGTGTTTAAGGAGCAAGTTAATTTAAGCGAAGTATCCCTTAAGACACGTGTGACAAGCCCGACATGGCCGTTAACACGCTCGCGCTGAAACGTGATGAGCGTGGCACGACATTAGAGCGTGCAGCGAGAGCGACGTAACTCGAGGATCCGGGCGAATTCGAAAGTTGTTGCGCCTTCGAGAGCCGATGTCGAATCGACACTTTCCCATGTTCGGCGACGGTGGACGGGGGCGGCAGAGACCTAACGAAACAACCCTTCTCCCTCTCCCCAGAGAGTCGTGACGGCACAATGGTGCGCGAGCGGTGTGATCTGGGCCAAAGGTGTCCCGCCGTAAGGGATCGTGACTCATAGATCACTGCAATATCGCGAGCGATCCAGCTGCCGCCCTTCTCTCTTCCTCTCTTTCTCTCTCCCTCACCGCTCAGATTCTTTCTGCAGTTGGTGTGTGTCGCAATACCTTGACAATCGCGCACCACTGGCAGTCGACAGTTTCCCTCCCGATGTCGTGATCGCGCTTTCACGTCCGTAGATCGAGCGATTTGATGTTTCGTGCTCGATTGAAATTCGTCAACATTTGTATCACACTAACGATTGGCGATTGCGTTTGCGTCTCTCGATCAGAAAAGAGCGTGTAGCTGCTACTAGTACTAGTCCCAGCTGTCGCATTTACGTTTGCGTTTTGCGTATTGCGACTTATATTGGATGCTTCTCACTTAGTGACACAAATCGACACATGTGTCATTTTATTCTTCCTTGGCATTCGCAATAAATAACAAAAACAGAATGATACTTATGTCGACTTGTGTCACCAAAAGAAAATGGACGAGGCTTGATATAGACATTTTACACGCCGAATCTGTCAGATCTCGCCTACGATTTTCCCAATCTGATGGTCTCTCGACGAACTTCGCAATTCGAATTTTATTCTAGAGCTTCATCCTCCCCGTTTCTCGCTAAACCACAACCGTCGTGACCATCGTGGACAACGATGTCTTATTAACAACCCTTCTGTGCACGATGACGGCGATTATCACCGGTGCAGATACTGCGACTGATAAAGTATACCGTGTCGAGGCGTCCCGTCGCCTTAATTATGTTTATCGGGCCGCCCGATCAGAATGTCGTAGAGTCTTGAAGAAGAGCGAGCGCGAGAGAAAGAGAGAGAAAACCGACGAAGAAAAAGTGCGACCGATGGTCTCCGATCTTCATGGGCGAGAAAATACGCGAACGCGATGACGAACAATCGCTGTCTTTCTCTCTCAAGGTCGCCGCTGCCGCCGCCGCTGTGATCACTGGCCACGGATCGATAACTGCTGCAGGAATCGCTCGCAAATAGTCGACGATCAGTCGGCTTTGTCGAAGTAGGACACCAGATTCCTTCGACTAGAGATATTTCCTTTCGAAGAAGAAATATAGAAATTAACTGGAATACCGCTCAAACACGCTAGAATGAACGACAACAGTTTTTAACGTTACGCTCCGCGAAGGAAAGAAAAGCAAACAAATAATATTGACACGAATACGCATTTAAATGTGCACGATATCCAAAATAAGCAGCGCATGCTTATTCAGCGGCTGAATCAACCAAAATAATGTGGACAGGAAGGTCCTCCGCCAACGCGGGCGCCGAAACCCATAGAATTCGTGAAGCGAGAGAGAGAGAGAGAGAGAGAGAGAGAGAGAGAGAGAGAGAGAGAGAGAGAGGAAAGAAGCTTTGTCATGCTAAGTGAATAAATGCGACTGCTGCATGCGCAGGAAGCATCCTTAAAAGCCTAACTGTGCGCGAGGTCTGACGACGAGGGACTTGGGAAGGGACAGCTGTTGCTTATCGAGAAGAGCAGTTGGATGTTTCCTACCTCGAACCGTCGCGAGTTTAAGGAAAAATCCTACGATCGCAACAGGCCGCCGAAGAAAGAAATCGCGCAACTTTGATTACGAAGAATCGTTCTCGCGACGAAGTCGAGAGAGAAAAAGAGAGAGGGAGAGAGAGAGAGAGGAAGCGATCGAGTGGAAGGAAAAATCCAATTCACGAGATCGAACGACGATCGTGCGCTCGGGACGAGTTAACGCGACAGAAATGGGGATGCCATCTGAAAAGTAAACGGTAACGGCACTTGCAATTAGTGCGGCAAACAGGATCGGCTGACATTCTCATATTTATTGAAATCGATCTCGAGAAAGTTTCAAGGGAGATTTCCTTGCACTTCTAACGCGCGCGAAAAAGTTCGTTATACGCAATAAAAATGAACTCGAGCGAAATCTCGTTCAGCAAATCGCGACGATATCGAACATTAAATTATTTCTTCTAACATAATTAAGTTAAAGAAACCTGCTGGCGTAATTAACTCGGTATCGTAATTGCGTTATATAAATAATTCAATATTGTCAACGATATCATTAAATATTTTCCCGTCATCTCGCTTCGAAAATAACAAGGAGCACTGCTCGCTTTAAAGCTATCACGCGACAGCTGCACCGCTGGCTTCGACAATTGAGCAAACACAATTATTCGGGGCTCCCAGATAATTTCAGATGCGACATAATTTTATTCGGAGTCGCATCAATGCGTCGTATAGGCGTCGATCGTCCGCATATGGCACAATTCCCCACCCTCCGTAAACGTAGGGGGATTATGGTATATCGAATCGACTTGGTAAATGCGCCCCGTGATCTCGTTTTCCCCTCTCGACGGAAGGTCGTCTTCGGCGACCGGATCGCGCGACACAAGGCCCAAACAAGTGGGCAGGCGTAGCAGCCTGTTTGCCGCACTAATTGCAAGTGCCGTTACCGTTTACTTTTCAGATGGCATCCCCATTTCTGTCGCGTTAACTCGTCCCGAGCGCACGATCGTCGTTCGATCTCGTGAATTGGATTTTTCCTTCCACTCGATCGCTTCCTCTCTCTCTCTCTCCCTCTCTCTTTTTCTCTCTCGACTTCGTCGCGAGAACGATTCTTCGTAATCAAAGTGACGCTACCAACAGGAAAGTCATGTGCACGCGCGATTTGTCCATTGAACTCAGTTAAACCCAAGTAATATCTTACGAATGTTCAAACGGGCGTTTGTTTTATAGCAAATATGTTCAGCGTCAATACTAAATGAAACCATCTTTCTTTCCATGTGATCTGATATGAAGATACACAACGTTGTCACAAGATCAAATCAAGAACAACGGCAATATGATGTTATCTCTATCGCTTTTATATCGGAACAAAACAAACACAAGGAATCTCCGTTTCTTGCGTGCCATACGGTAGCTACGTCCCTGGCCGCGAAGCAAACGCGTACCTTTAACGCGTGTACATCTTTTTCCATCCATCCGCGTATCTCATCGACGAGAGTAATAATCGCGTAGCGACGCGACGTGCCCCCTCGAGAAGCGATATCGGGCACCGACGCGGCGGTCGTGCGCTTCAAGGAGACATCGCGCACATATGCGCGATATCAATGAATTACGAAGCGCCGCGCGCCGCAGGAATTTAACGCGCAACACTGTCGGAGGGACGCTCTTTATGGTATCAGGTTGGGCCTTAAAATATATACGAAGGCGTGTGACAAGGGATACGGGCGCGCGAGGAGCAAGAGAACGGGGAACTAGAACGGGGGCCGCACGCAGAAGATTCATGAAAGAGAGAGAGGGAGGGAGAGGACAGGGTGAGTCTCGCGAGGAGCGAGTTTGGCGTGGGTTGAAAATAGCTCGTGGCCAGGCGGAGTATGCCAAGACTGTCCGCTATGCACTTGCCATTCGATATTTATATCCTTATAAGTAAGATACGCTGGAATACCTCCACCTCTAGCAATCGGGCGACCGTACAAAAGGACGATTCGCGCCCGACCGAAGATGTACCGACCACGAGAGAGCCAATATCCCGGGACATCTCGGAACACAATTCGTTTTACGAGCTGCATACGGCGAGAGCAGGCCGGGGGTATTTATTTTCTGTCGGGAACGGAGGCCCGCATAAGGGCTTCCTTCCCTTCGTTATCGGTTCGGACACACGCGCGAAGGCCATAGGCGTACCTTCCGTTTCTACCGGAAACTGCGCGAGGAAACGTACACATGTGGAAGATGGGGTTATTTTCTGTCAATCGCGATTTCGTCAATTCGTGGATATGAAGAAACGCGAGAAGCGAAGAGACAATACAGATGTAAATTACTTGGCGTAAAACCGTCACGCTCTGTCGTATCGCTCTAGCAAATTATTTTTCTTTAATTTCTACGGAGAAAAAGTATTGTATAATATGAAGTGATAAATATTATCAACCTCGACTTATCTGGAATTTGTCAAGCCGCTTTACACATCTCATCCGGAAATGATCAAACAACTTTTACTGAAGATATGTAGACACGATTCAATATTCCGTGGAGCATGCGATAAACATTTTCGCTGATTGAAATGCGTCGATGACTCTTGAGCGCCGTTTTTCCACCGTGCACAATCATCTTTAGATGATGACTGTACACACACATGCTGTATTATCCTCCGGCATGTGTGCACAAATGGAAGAACACTAGAAAGCGTTCGATGAATAAATCATGCAAGGACATGGCCTCGAAAGATTAAAACGCGCTTCGACGAGAATCTCTTGAACTTCGAGCCTTTTAACAACCGCACTTGCAGGAGATTCTTTCGTGTTCGTGAGACGCGCGTGAGAGAGAAAGAGAGAAGCTATCGTACATTTCCTCCATCACGTTCTTAAGTTTCTCCATTTTTTTTTTCCAATTTCTGTGACGTAAGCAGATCGTTTGTTTTCCGTTCTCGAAATGGATCGGGATGACGCGCGATCAATGACGACCATTAATGTGGCAGTGAAATCACATTTAACGCAGGAAGCAATTTTGCAAATTGGCGGATGAATTGACGCGCACGCTCGATATACAGCGTCTCTCGCCGTAAGTATCGATTACGCGGCCAGAATCGCTTAATTGGTGGGAAAGGAATGCTCTCTTTCTCTCTCTCTCTCTCTCTCTCTCTCTCTCGTCACGAGTTTATTTACACTCGCCCGCGACTAACGCTCCCTAGACCGATACAGACGTAATATTTATACCGTGGCCCCTCCGCGGCCGACGTTTATGGCGTCGGCTTGACGATTCGTGCACGCGGCTGAAGAGTTCGCGGATTGGCAGAGTCGGGGCTGCTTCGCTTATCGCCGGTTTACTGTACGGTTATGAATAAGCCTTACGCGGCCGGTTAACGAACGCAAAAAGGAAAAGAGTGACCGAGCCCTCGCAGAGAAATCGAGTCGCGCGGCGGGAGACCACGCGATTTCTGCACGGCCGAGAAATTGCGCAACGCCGAATCCTTTTTCGCGCGGGCGAAGGAGCGACGTATTCCGCATACAATAATTCGTACACCGAGCTCCGCGCGCATGACGCAATGTCGCAAACCGCCACGGCGGTAAAATAAACATTGACGCGATTTGTTTGCATTCGATTGCACGTACTCGCGATCGAGGAAGCGGTCTGCGAAGGAGAAGGCGAGAGCGAGGACAAGAGAGCGAAAAATGATACCGAGAAGACTCTATTTATTTAATATCGAGGCGATACGATGTGTCACTCACGATTGGGACACGTGTCGCTGTATCGAAGCGCGAATATAAACGCGTGCGTTGTGCATTCAACTGTCCAGGCTGTGATTTTATCCGCTTCGACGTGCAATATTTTTCAAGTGTACTTCACGATATATACGTCTGTATTAACGCTTTGAGCTTTTAAACGCTGCAATTTTTAATAATTATCTTTTATCGCTTATGCTTTACAAATCAAAAAAAAGTATAACAATGAATAACGCTTTGATCTCTCAAGTGTTTTCCATAAAGTTGCTCGCACCGGGGACAACAATGATACTCGTCGAGAGAGTTAAAATTTCTACTTGTATATTAAAGTTGCCCCTCTTTCTCTCCGCCTTTTCAGAAGAGTCTCTAACGTAAGTCTACTGCACACAAAAGCGCGTCAGGGAGCTGAAGTTTCTAAGAGAATCCGATGCCTCCGCACACAAACTGTGCGAAGAGGGCAAAGCGCAGTCCCATTTGAGTACACGGACGTCGAGATAATCGTTCGCATTATGAAATTATTTACGCTCGCGCGTGGTTGCATCGCGCCGGGCGGATCTCGTGAGAAATTCTAGAACGCGGCAGGTGTTGGGCAGAGCGCGGCGGCGATTATTATCTGATACTTTTCATTCCTCGCCGTCGCTGTCACGTAGCGGGTGATTGACGGTTTGCATAAATCTCGACGGTGCTTAACGCCATTCAGGAAGGTCCCGGGCGCGTCCGGTCGTTAAGGAGCGTTATAACATACCGCGAGGCGAGAGGAAGTCGCACCACGTGTGTCGCGTTCTTGCAAAGTTTCTGCAAAAATTCCAGGACAGAGACAGTCTTAACGGTAAATTAATCGAGATTATTTACAAAGTTGACGCTCGAGTTTGCTAAAAGTAGTGCGAAAGCGTAATATAGGGGAAACTGGAGCTCGTTGGCACAATTTTCACAACTTCGACATTCGACTTTTTAAACTAATTATTATTATTAAATTGTATTCTAATATAACAGAAAGAATTTCTCTATATTTTCATGCCAGGAATGATTCTGTATATTATATAGTTTCTTTGTAATAAGTGAAATACGAACGTGCTGCATTGTAGCCAATTTGTCCCAAGTGGGGTAAGTTGATACATGGTATAAGTAGCTTATACGACAAATTCTATGTTAAACTGATGAAAACGTAATAGAAATAATAAACAGATTGCAAATATGTACTTCTTAAAGATTGTATAATATTTTTCAATGTTATTTTGTAATGATCGAATAGCAAAATGTCCTGCTGTTACAAAAAAACAAATGTAAACTATTTTAAATGTAGCTTGCTTCAATATAGAAATATTGAATATAAAGCATCTTGTCAGAATTAAGTTGTAATTGAATTCACACTTCTCATGAGCGCGGTAACAGTCAAGTTAAGTTTTCCGAGTCGACATACTTTATTCCTACATATATTTGATCCAATCATTTTATTATAACAAATTACTGTTATTATTCAAAATAATGTGTAGTAACAGAAACTTTTAACTAATAATACATCGTTTAGATTTACTCTCTCAAGCTAGAAGAACATTAATACGAAATTTTGAAACAAAAATTTACTTACCTTTTTTTTAATCAGATTTTATTCTTTTTTTATTGTAATTCTTGTTTGATTTAAATAAAACTTAAGTTTTTAAGGCAAAAGTATCTATGTTATAAAAAAGATATTTTATGATAACTTTTCCGTTGTTTCTTTCGTCATAAATGCAAATGGAAATTTGTTAACTTGCTTCTTGTACCAACGAGCCCCAATCTCCCCTACATATAATACGTATCGAAAGTATTTGACTCAAAAGAAAGATATCAGAGCCGTGCGAGATAGCTGAGAGAATCTCTTTTGATTCGCAGAAATGTATTTATCTACGTAACATAAGCTGCGGATAAAATGTTTAACAACTACCCGACTTAGCAATTATCGGATATTATATCTACGTGACGCGTTAAAGTTCATCGAGAATTTACGATAGTTGAATTTCCAACGCTTGGCGCGGCGTGTAAGCGATTTATACGCGCGGCCGGTTAATCGTTAATTAGCGCTATCGCGATTAATCTTAAAACCCCGGGATTTTCCCCGCGCTTTCGTCGTTTCGCTCGATCCGATTTTTCAGCACGCAATCTCGCCGCAAAGGCCACATCTTCGACCCAACACGATCAACGGTCATCTATTACGCACCCAAATGAAATCAAATAGTAAACAATGTATTGAATAGTAACGATGTATTGAATTTCTGTGCGTAGATAGATAAATTTCCTATTTATTTTCTGCTATCAGCCCTGTTTTTCTTCACATTTACGCAATTAAAATATTCCGTTCCTCAATAATCCTCGATAACTTGAAGTATGTAATTTATCAATTATGTAAATCGAATAATCTAAGCGATAATCTAAACAATATCAATATTATTGTATAATTATTTTGCACGATATGAATGCCCCTTTTAGACAATGTAAAACAAACACTCAACAGCCTCCATATAGATGATCAATAATATTGTAGAATGTCGAATATTGATCAATAAAATTAATCGTCTAGCGACCGCTTTACGTCGCGCATGTTCGCAAGCAATGTTACAATTCGTTATCTTTCACAAATTTAGCATCATCGTTAAGGGACAATTGTGGGAAACTGATCGCGCTTGAATCAGACAGATGGATGCCATTCGAGTATTTCTCCCCGGACCCATTTTCTTTAAACGCAACAGCCGTTCGCAGGACGCATATGACACGCAGCTTCGAAACTATGTACGTATCCTGCGTAGAGGGCCCTGAACGGCCTTGGATAGTTTCGGAAAGAAACCGTTTCGAGAGATCTCCTCCTCTCGTTCTTTTCCGCAACGGCCGGCGAACGTCTTCGAGAAGAGAGCTGCGGGAGATCCCTTCCAAGCGAGATCGTAAAAGAGTATATCGACAGGAGAAGAACGAAGTCTCGACCTCGATCTCGCAGTGGGAGCACTTTCTTTCACGAAGAGGTCCTCAGGGCTGAGGTAAGGGTTGCCCGGGGCCCTGCTCGCACGGAAACGATTGGCGCCGTTATGACGCCGGTTATGACTTAAAGAGACATTCGTGCTGTCGTCGTTATCGCCCGGAACGAAATAATTTAGCGGAATATCTCGTCAAATACCGAACGCAAAAATTCATTAATTCTTAAGGAGGGAGCAAGAGAGGTCTCAGAAGTCCAGAGAGCGAACATGTTGTCGCCATTTTGAAATGTAAAATATGCGCTCTTGCGATTCTAAATAAATCGTTTTCTCTTTAATTTTTTCGATATTTAAATGTGCATTTTATTTCAAAATTTGTCTAAAAGATACATTCTTAAGCATGTAGTACTTCTAAATTCGAGATACTGTTTCTAAATGGAAATGACATTTCGAACACACTAGTAGAAGACATTTTTTCCGGTATACTAGCAGATAACGAGATATATGGGATACACGAGATAGCGATTGGAGGCACTACCCTTATAAAACTTTACTTACTTTTCTTTAGAAGATACAAGACTTCCACACGTATCTCGTATATAAAATAGAAAGTACTTGACGTTACAAAAATGTATCGCCAACATTTGTTATTTCTCGAACAAACAACAATTGAGAGCAGTAGTCCACAGCTACGAGCGCTACGATTCATATCGATTCGTACAGATGACGCGTGCTGCTTTAATATTGTTGCCTTATTCTGAAAATATCAGAAAACTTCGCTGAATATCACTATAAATAAGCTTACAAATAATGATATTCCAGGAATGTGCCGCGGTGCGTGCTAAGAGTGGGAATGTATCGAATATGTTCGTAAATCGAATAATACATGTGTTTTTCGTCATGTAAATGTGCCTCCAATCATCTAGTATATTTGTATTTGTGCATAACATATCTCCTCAATGAAGAACTCCTGATCGAAGTATTATTTTCTCTCTTATTTTGATACTTATGTATCTTGTAATTACGGTAATTAAGGCTTTTATTTTAACATATACCTCCAATTTTTGGCAATATATGCTTAAAAGTGTAGGGGTTTCTAAGGCTCGAACTGATTACGTAACTAATACTTTCTGCCAGGGTTGGCAAAATTCCACATTTTTTGGATAAAATCCATGTCAATGATAAAAACCGGTAATTTTATGAGATATCAGAAGAAGAAGGAAGAAGACGGTGAATGAGAGTAATGAGAGAGACGGAGTTGCGTGTAGCTTTAGATTGCGCGAATTTTAATCGAACAGGGTTGGAAAAATCCAGTAAATGAAAAAAATACCAAAAACACCGAAAATTAGTTTTTTCTCTATTAGAAGCAATAAAAAAAAAAAATAGAAAATGATTATCGATATTCTAATTCAATATTCTAATATCATTATTTTAGTTTAGTTGTATTATCAATTGAAAGAGTGTTTTTCAATTTAAGCTTTATCAAAAATGAAATCCGTAATAGATTAGAAATCGTAACAAATAAAAATTTTTAACTTTATTACTATTATGTTCTTTGTTAAAATAAAAATTAATATGAAATTTAATAACATGTTTTCAATGTTTTTGTTTTAAAAATGTATTTTACATATTATTTTAAATTAAAAAGATTATTGTAAGGTGTTTTGTTATTATAATTGGTTCGTTATTACTAGTTTTGTTTTTCTTTTACGGCATAATTAGTATGATTTATTAATTAAAACAAAAATATTTTTTTACATAAGGTATATAAAATATAAAATATATTTTAGCATTACATATTAATAATTTTTTTTTGTTTTTGCCAATTTGTTACATCGAATAAAGTCCGAAACAATAAAATCCGGAATTTATCATGATTTTTTCACTCACTGAATTTTTCCAACCCTGCTCGATTAAAACTCGCGCAATCAAACTAAAGCTACACGCAACTCCGTCTCTCTCATTACGCTCATTCACCGTCTTCTTCCTTCTTCTTCTGATATCTCATAAAATTCACACGTCACTTTGTTTTGCACGTTAAAAGCTTCATATGTCTCGTTTTACGATTATATGTAGTCAAATAATTCTTATGTAGATTGAATGAATACACAAATTTAATGTGAACGGTGGTAAAATATCGCGGTGAGAATACTTACAATAGTACGATGCATGTTTAGAAGTTGTTACTTTCTTGCTGCGTATAACGATCTATCGCAAGAAAAGATTGCACTAGTATTCTCTCACTAAAAAATCACTAAAAAATCGCAGACACGTGTGAAATGTGTTCCATAACGAGCGCGTTTCCGTCGACGCGCGTGATTTAACACGCAATTACGCAAGGAAGCTCAATATGTGAGAGATCTGCGGAAAATTAGTTAAAGGTAAACCAGAAAGACACGAATAACTCGTTTTTTTTTTTTTTTTAATATAACGCGCGTCGTGATTACGCGGTAATTTTAATACGACTATTAAATGCGATGTAAATACGGCACAAAATTTAGTGACGATAAAACCTCGCTCATCTTTGTCGCCGTCAAAGAAAAAATCTTATAAATTGATTTAATACACTTGAGATAACCCTCATAATTTTTTTTCTCGCGATTAATCACGTAAGAGATAATACAATCATTCGTACATTATCGGATCTATTAACCCCTCACGATGTGCCGCGAGACGTAAACCGCGCAAATAAGCCATTAACGATATCTTATGATATTGATAATTAAATTGATAACTCGTTGCGTGCTAAGGTTAATCCGTACTTTATACCGGTCGAATTACCTCCAAGACGTAATACGTCTTATATCGATATACAATATTCTTTTGTTATACTCCACGTACGTATACGATAAGATACACAAAAATCATTCGCGCTTCCATTAAATCCGAGTAATCGCACCGAGACACGCGCGAGTCACGAGATACTAATTACCCGCATCTCGCGTTACCTCGCACGCATTTATCGCATCTTCGATGATAGATCGCACTCGCACGCTCACGCGTACAATAGCGTCAAATCGCGTCTCCCTTTCTCGCGTCTCCTTTCCGATCGGCTAATTCGTCTGAGAAACGAGATCTCCTTGCGCACGAGAATCTTTTGTAACCTGTATTTTTTTTTAGAGCAATACCTTATTTTTTTATCTCTTCTCGCTTCGTGAAATGTCGCGACGAGGACGCGATCGAAAACCGTCAGATTTTCTGCGGAAATCTTCGCTGCTCCGCTTGGCACGAATCTCCGATCAACAATCTCGCGAGAATTCTACAACATCGCATTCCGTACTTCGTGTACGAAGAGAAATAAGATATTTTTTCCTCTTTCGGCCTTTCTCTTTGTGCATATATCAATTCTCTACATAATGTTGCACGGAAAAGACGGTTTTGTTGAAGTATCTAAAAATTTAGCAAGATACAGATCTGAAAACAATTTTGTTGGACAATCGAAATAATTATGTAGAACGCTTAAACGTGAATGACAAAGTAAAAAGTTTTTATATTTATTACAGATTTCCATATCTGCGACATTTGTGCAATTATGATTCATTAACAAACTATACACGTATGTATTAATCGCGAGTTTTTCCCCAGACTATAAAATTTTGTTAAATTTTCATAAAATTCTTCATAAGGAACATTTTTGAAAATTTCCTTTTTTGCCTTATCTTTTATCTGTATCATGTTCTACTGTTAACGTCTCTACACGTAAAGGAATTTAATCGAAAAGAAAAAAATGATGTCAATATTGACTCTTGTACTTTTCATGGTGTACTTTTCATTCTTTCTTTAACACAATTGTTACCTCTCCGGTTTTCGGCCGGTTTTATGAATCTCCGATTGACCGGCTGTCCAGTGGACGGAAAAAATCTCTGGTTAACTGTTCCAAACCTTGACCTTTTTTTTAGAGAAAGCTTACTACAAGAAAGTAACGATTTTGGTAGTCGATCTCCGACGGATAAGGTAGCAACTATGTTTCTTTAGAGGCTTTTTTGTTTTCTATTACCGCATTAGAATTTTTCTTCAAATATGTAACTTATTTCACTTTAAGTGCAAAGAGTGTACACTAGTTCAGCTGTAAAAAAAATAGATCTTATTTTTGGGAAGCTACTTCATTAGCGACGGAGAACAAGGGTCCGATCAAATGTTTCAAACACCGCAAAGAAGGCCATTAAATTCTCGCATTAAGTCGCTTACGCGGAATTTGACGGAAAGCCGCATACAACACGCAGGTACAGGCTGTCAAATATCGCGACAACAAAACGCTCATTCTCTATCGGCGTTCATTATGGCGATCGACTCGAGCGTAAATATTGATAGACATCGAGCGCACGGAAGAGGTTAAGCTCGACCTCGGGAGGTCACCGGAGTCGCGGCAGGTCGGAAGCGGCCTAGCCTCGTTAGGTTACGCGAAGACAAAGACAACCCGGGGGGGAGGGAGGAGGGGAAAAAGAGAGTGGAGCGCGATCGAGAGGAAAAAAGAGGCGAAGGAAGCGGAGAGAGAGAGAGAGAGAGA
>JANQDE010000013.1:369980-392450 GCA_037157785.1 Cephalotes varians | reverse complement strand
AGAGAGAGAGAGAGAGAGAGAGAGAGAGAGAGAGAGAGAGAGAGAGAGAGACGGAGCCGCGTGTCTCGAGTCGTGGCTTACCGTGCGAAAGGCTGTTCCTCGACCTCGTAGAGCTCCTCGAGGCTCTGTTTCGAGAGAAGTCTCTCCAGTCTCTCGGGCGTGGGAGCGAGATGCCCCGGGATGCTGGTAGTCTCGAACAGGCTGTCCGCGGTCATGGCCGTTGCTGCCAGGGGGGTGTCCGTCGGCGATCGTGCAGAAAAGGACTCCGAGAGCCGTCGAACGTGGACACAAAATCCAGAATCGGATCTCAGAATTCGGCGCACACACTGGTAGCGTCGCGAGAGCGTGTCTTTGTTATCCTTCCCCCGAGTCGTTTCCCTCTCACTCACGGCCGATCTTCGATCGCGATCGCGGTGGACGCGAGCGAGCGCGCGCGAGCGCGCTCGTTTCCGTCAACGCCACGGAGCGCGGAATATCGCGTCGCCGACGCGCGTGATGAATGCCGCGGTCGCAACACACATTTCAGAATGCGGATCGGCAGGAGCGCGGATCGACCGAGTTGAACGCGATCGTCCGACAGACGCCGCTTACCGCGTGAGCTTCTCCGAGCGTCGTGCGCGCGCGCGCGGAAACACGCGGGACACTCTCGAACTTCGCTTCGTAACGGACTTTGACCCGGATCGGGGAAACGTGCACGCGCGCCGTTTCCGCTCTCGGGGTGCGCGTATCGGATCGCGAGCCCAAGGCACACGCTCTCAATCCCCGGCTCCTTGTCGCGCGCTCGTCCACACGTTGCGACGGTTCACCGACAATTAAGTCTCGCCGCTCGCATCCTCGCGCTCCCCACTACCGCGCGGTAATACAGGCGAGGCGAGTGGTGGGAGTGTGGAGGGGAAGCGGCCGCGACGCGAAGATTGCCGAACGCGGCCGAACGGAACGTTCGAATGCGCGCCCGTTTACTTCCTACACTCGGGATCGCCTAGAGCACGAACTTGGGATTCGAAAACCTTTGGGCGACGTATTAATGTTCCCGGATTCCCCTGATTTCTACTCCTACATGCGCGCGTCTAAACCGAACGTTAGTTGTACACATACGTACCTGACATCGGCGAAACGGAAAGGAACCTGCCCGCGATAGAATTTTTTCCGTCATCCGCAAACTGTGGCTGTTCCGTTTCTTTCTCGCCTTCTCTTTCTCCGTTGTACCTAGCGTACTACGAGAAAGTACGTATCGCATGCCCGGTCTACGATTTCTTCCAATTATCTCGCGCATTCGAATAATAATCAGATAAATACACACGTCGTTATTATTTTTGAAATATCGACGAACCTGCGTACGTCAGAGAGATAGGGAATGTATCCGGTTGTTGTTGCGTTTAAACGCTACGGCGTTCCGTTTTAAGCGGCAAACTTCGTTCGAATGGCTTGAAAGGTCCAGTTGCTGCTTCCGAATGCTTCCAATATTTTCGCTTCTAACGCTATGAACGGTCCACTAGCGCTACCAACGTATCCAATGCTATGCAAGTGGACCGCTTTGAAGTGTTTGACGTCTGTTGTTGACGATGACTATTACTGGCTATTTACTGTTTTATAATCGTTTAAAAGTTTTGTTGCAAATAGCATGTCTGTTTGAAAAAACATGACATAATAGAAATATTCCTTCTATTTTTCAAAACAATAAATAATCAATCGTATGAAATGTTTTTTTAGTTACCAGTGATTAAACAATAGAAATAAGTTTGATAAATTCGATATATTCTGGTAAATAATGTTTATTAACTTCAGCACAACGTTTTGACCAAACGTTTTCCTTATCAAGTGTTAACTACAAACAATATACAATAAATAATATTAAAATATATTACTTTTACTATTACTAGTCTTTTACAGCATCTTCTTCGGAAACATCAATTGTAATATATTCTGTATCACCATCAAGCAACTTAATTTTTGGCATCTTTACTCAGAGACAGATCAAAATTGCATAGGGAAAGAATTTGTCCTGCAGAAATAAATGTAACCTCAACAAGACGTTATTTCCCGCGCTTTTCACTATTCGCTTCAAAAAACGCTTCAGTCGTACTACCTCTCCGGCTGTAGCATTGGAAGTGAGCTGGAAGCGAAAATCTATGACGTATTAATGACATCATATGTGCTATTGGGATACTTCAAAGTGCCAAATGGATCGGTTAAAGTAACGCTCCAAACAATTCGAAGCATTTGTAGCGCTAAGTGGACCGCACCCCAGATTAAATGAGGAAAAGATGGCCGCGTGCGCTATCGATTTAACAGCTCGGCCGCGGGCGTCGTGATAATTTCCCGTTCTATTTTACATCGTTAATATCTAGCATTTCAAAGTTCATTGAATATGCGCGCGCGCGTGCAACAGGACAAGCGCGAAACTTCGTGCGATAGCCTCTCAAGTGTGGCTTATAAATAATTTATCGCTTTCCGGCATCTCTTCTTCGGCCTTTCGAATTTTACGCACGGTCTCGACTAGAGCCGGCTAACCCTCCTCTTCCTCTCCTTCCGCGTATCCTTCGGACTCCCATATCCTCGAAGCTCGGCCGTGTGTTCAGAGCCGGTAAATTGAATAGCTTGCAGTCTCACTGCCGTAAACGGTTCTCCTTACCTCTCGGAGTAGCAAACAAACGCGGAGCTAGGAGGCCTATAAAGCATGACAGAATCTTGTCAACCGCCGTACATGATTACGGCGAGCGAGCATGAATAATGGAATGCATAATTTATTGGTTTTGCAGCGAAAGACCGGTACCCACGACGCGGGAGGGAGCGATGGCGGCCAGGGAAGGGGGGAGGGCTAGAAGTATCGCGATTACGACTATACACGCGTGCGGATCCTTTTAATAAGACGCTTAAGGCGTCTGATGTGTAAATAAACCAAGCGATCTCGCTAAACACGATCGTTGTCTACGACGTGTGTATGCTCGCGAAGCTGGCTAGATTCGCTCATGCGAATCCAGACATTAACGCGGTAACCGGGACGCGCCGAGAATCAAGAGGGATTGATAGATGGATCGTGTTACGCTCGTTGTACTTTACGCACACATTTTTTCCTTTTCTCTCGCTTTCGAGAGTAAACAGCGTAACAGGAATACGTCGTGCCCCGGGCACATTTCGGCGCACCGATACAGTGGTAAATCAAACGCGAGCTACAAAGTTCAATGAAAAGTGGTCCCCTGCAATGTAACAGTTTGAACGGAATTCGGGACAGGAATTTCGGTGTGCCCCATAGAGATAAATCTTCTCCGTTCTCGTCACGTCAGACAGTCAATGAAGTGAACTGATCGACTGCTTCGGGCTCTGTACAACATATGTACACACACACACACACACACACACACACGCGCGCGCGCGAGATAAAAAATCGTGTCTTAAATCATGAATTGTACGCAAATCGGAAGATATTCAGAGTGCGTGCTCCTTGCCTAATTATTCACTCGTCATGACCGTTGATTATTCGAGAATGCTGCCGAAGCAACTCACATTTCGTAGTTTAACGAATGGCAATATAACAGTGTGATAATTGAAGACCTTACGACATCGGTGTGTTAACCCATATTTTGTAAAAAAAAAAACGGAGAAAATGAATTTTAAAGTTAAGCTGATGAGAAAGTACATATATCACGGCTGGGAAAGTCCACAATGACCTTATTGTTGCAATAAGATCTTTAATTAATAATAATATTTAATTAATAATAAATTTTTTGAACAACTAATAGTCATGAAAACGCGAACATTTACGGGAAATACGCGCCTTGAATATGCTTTTATATACATGCAACTTCATATGTTAAGGCACTTATGGCCTCGTATACATATTCGTCACACTTTAGACATGTCGCGTTCGGCAAACTGTACGCGCGTGTATATATAGGTCATGCCTATAATGAACAAGGAAAAAGCGAAAGAATGCAGCTTGCATGTATGTATTATGTGTCGATAGATGATGTAGATTGTCGGCAGTTGTCGCTCGTATTTTGTTGGCCAATCGCAACGTGTCGCAATATCGCGCCCATAACGATTAAAAAATGCGACGTCGTACTCTTTCGTTCTTACGTCTCGCTTCTTCGCCTCGAGTCTTGCTTCCATCTTATATATCCGGAAAGATTCTGAGAGACGTTGACGACGACGCAGGTGATTCATACGGCGTGTGTATCGTCCTGAACGCGTGTTCATGCAAGTTTTCCAGAATCGGCGTCTGACGCATGCGGCACAATTTGTCCGATGCAAGGAGAACAGAAATACCCAACTTGATTGTCCACAAATATTCTGCATTTTTCTGTTTAGTTTAGTCTAGTCTAAATACAAGCCGGCATCAAAAAGGAAACAGCTTCAAAAAAAAATAAATAATTTATTTCAAGAAATAAAATTGATCATTTAGTTTCAATATTTTTATTTTATTTATTAATTTTAAAGTTAATAGATAGAAATATGTTGTTGAAGGCTTGCATGAAAGATTAATGAAGTTACAGGCCGTTAAAAGCATCAGCGCGCAGGTAGAAAATGCAAAACAGGCTTAAAATAAATATTTGATTCCTTTTTTTCAACCTGTACTGTCGACTTTACTATTATTCTCATAATACAACATTAACGCTATATGATAAGTAGCTTCGAAATTTTTGGAATTATAAATATATGATGAGATCGCAATTTGTTCGGAGTTTAATAATGGATTTGAACTCATCCTAAAAATTATGAAAATAATCGACATTATAATTGGACTGCAAACTTTAAAATGATTTTACATTAGTCACAAGTCGCAAGATGCCAACGCTCGTTGCGACAACCAATCACACTCAGAGAAAAAGTCCAATAATTAAACATCAGAAGATAAATAGCATCTCAATTATGTATTATAAAGTTATGTAATAACAACAATAAATAGTCGTATTAACAACAAAGTCCAACAAGAAATTTGAGGACAAATAGCATTTCAATTATGTATTATAAAATTGTAATAATAAATAAATTATATAAACTAAAAAAATATAGTAATATTAACTATCGTTATAATATTAAATTATTTTATACGTATACAAGTTGCAGGAGCAAGATTTATATGTGATAACTAAAGAGATCTCATTATATTAATATATTTCGATACATATAACTCTCCCAGGAATTATAAAATTCCTGAATTAATTTTTGTATAAAACTAAAAATTGTCTAGATACATCTCTCCTTTACTTTCGCCTTTGAACCGAATGACTCGCATTCAAAAAACCATTTTATTAAAATGAAATTTATTTATTAAATTTATTAAAAGTCTCATAATACTATGCCTTTTATGGTATTCTAAATGCTGTTTTATTTACAAGAATAGAACTCCATCTAGTAATCGCATACTGCTCGCATATCATTCATTTTAAAAAAATATTTATCTAAACTGGAAGAATGTAATTGTCATATCTTATTTATGTGAAGTCTATATAACAGTTTAATTTATAGTTAAGTTGTTATTTCACTATCAACTAATAATTCACATATTTTGTTATTGTAATTATATTTTTATAATAATCAGTACTATTTCTTATTACTTGTAATTACAGATACTTAAATTTCAAAGTTGTCAAAAATATAGTTGCCAGTATTTCGTTTTCTCTCAATTTTATTATTTCTGATCGGATTTGTGACAAGTGTTGCGTCTTGCAACTTGCAATTAATGTAGAATCATCTTTAATAAATCGAAGAAACAATCAAGTGAATCAGAAATATCAAAAGAAAACGAATGACACAAAAGAAGAAAACAAAACAATTGACTTGAAAGAAATATTTCGAGGAATTAGGAGAATCATTTTGTGATTCTGATACAATAGACTTGCAATGATTGGTTAGAAAAAAAATTTGCTGGAAACTTTCAATGCATTTCTTATAATAAAAATTTTTGTTCGTCCGATTAAAGAGAGAAGAATTGTTAAAACAATTAATTTAAAATTTTGCGAGCTTATAGAGAAAAGAAATTCTTTTACGAAATAAATCGAAATAAATCAGAAACTCGTTCTTTTTTTTAAGGGAGCAAATTATTTTTTATAAAATAAAAAACGAGGGGAATTTGGAAATTTATTTAAAGAAAATTACTAAATAAACTTGTTTAACAATTAATAATAAACTTAACGCTCGTCAATGTGAAAAACAAACTAATAAACCAACGACCTAATAACGAGCTATTTCGCAGATCTAAGCGCTTAAAATTATATTCAAGTGTTTGACTGATGTAACAAACAAAACTTTATTAAATATTCAACATATACAACTCTCACAAAAAATCCGTAGAACATGTTTCGACTTCACGAGTCTTCTTTAGCTACTCCACTTCAATCCGTGTTACTTTGTTATATGATGAATGTCCTGTCAGTTTAGCGGTCAGATCCGGAATGGGTTACATTTTTATAAGTAAATTTACATGTTGTTAATATGTATATGTGTCACTCCTCTAATCCTTCTCCAATTATCAAAATCAAACTTTCATTTTGTTATTAAATGTTTTAAATTGAGATCTATGTTCATAAACTTTTTACAGTGTTCAAATAAATTATTTGGGAGTTATATATGTTGAGTATTAAATAAAGTTTTGTTTATTACATCAGTCAAACACTTGAATATAATTTTAAGCGCTTAGATCTGTAAACTTGTTTAAATTTTATATGTAATTATGCGCGCGCATGTTTAATAAAAAAATTGTTTTTTTATTTTTGTGCGGAAATGATGTCATCAATCTATTTCTGCTTGTATACTTATGCACACATCCTTGATTTGTACGATCTACGTTTGTACAATAGTCTGAAAAATAAAAAAATTTTCTTGTATAAAATAGCGTTGTAGTTATGATCTTTCAAATCAGATTTCTTATTTTAAATTTAAATAAGTGGATTTTTTAAGTTATTTTAAAAAAGAAAAATTGATATTTTTTGTTAAAATTCTTTTTTATTTTATAAGAATAAAATTAAAACACAAATTTAAAAAAAGGTTCGAGAGATTAGTATGAGTAGATAATAGTATTAATCCTTCGTGACACACTTTTTGCCACATTGAATTTGTGAGACCTTTAATTTTAGTAATTTTTCTGAAATATCTTTATTTGCATAATAAATGAGGTTGTCTATTGTACAAATATTATAGTTTGAAGTATACAAAAAATAATCAAAATGTCTAAGGCAAGTGAAATGTATAAAAAAATTAAGTTTTATTTTGTTAATAAAACTCATTTTTATTAAAAATTATCTACTTATCTTTCAAAAGTTTAAAATATTTCAAAATAATTTGTAAACCTCTTTAATTTTTTTACTGCATTTAAAATTTAGTTGTTTTCTATTTTTTATCACACTTGAGTCTCGCAGATCCGATACTTGCTCTTTTTGTTGAAGACAAAAACAGATGAAAAATTTGCAGATTTATTAAGCATTCGCCAAAGTTTTTTTTACGCAAGGGTTCCAGAATTAGAAAATCTTCAAAATATCTTCAAAATTGAAAAGTCGCGAAAATATACGCATGTAAAATTTTCGCTTGGATCAATTTGACTTATGCGTGTTAAATTAGAGTTGAGAATATTCATATAAATTTTTAATAAAAAATATTGAAACATTGAAATATGGCTGAGTTTTATTGTGCAAACCTTGACAAAATAATACGTGTTAAGAAAAACACGTTTAAAATTTTACGATAAAGATTTTTTTTAATAATATTTTTTTAAATAAAGGATGATGGATAATATAAGTCTTTTGACTCTCAACGACGTAACAGATAAAAATACTATGTTTTTTGTTTTTCAGCAGCTTTCGAATTGATAAATCTGATTCTGATCTTTTTTTTAAATTTCAATTTATCAGGAAAAAGAGGAAGACGATATCGCCACTTTGTTTTTGATTCATATTTCTTAAATAAATAAAATAATCTTAAATAAATAAATAAAAGCTAAAATAAAAATTATAGAAAAACATAAATACAAAAAAATGTTTTCTATTAGATGATATAACAGTTTTTTATAACACTGTTTCGAATTTTTAAATAATTAACTTTTTGTAAAATAAGCAAAAATTAGCGTCTGACAAAATGAACTTCAAAACTGACTATATAGGCAGTAATGCCACATATTCATATTCTTTTTTTTGTATATAGAAGAGTCATCTGTATAAAATACTTGTAAATTTAACATATATACGAGGATTTCTAGAATCCTTTCACTTCGATGTAAAACATTTTTTGTTGATTTATACGCATATCTTATTCCATAAAATGCAAATATGTAGCGAGACAGTATATAAAGAATAGGTTAGCTTACTATTTTATGATCTGTCTTAATATAAATTATAGGATTTTATTTTTTTAATTATCTAAACAGAGAGAGAGAGAGAGAGAGAGAGAGAGAGAGAGAGAGAGAGAGAGAGATCATGTTTTTATCAATATAATAAAATGTTTAATTTTTTAGAAATAATGTCGTTTTAGATCTATGTCGGCGACTTTTTCCTATTAAAATCAACATACGAAGCTATTAAACATCTAATACTGTAAATTACTGTAAATTATTACTGTTGAGCTTTACGAACATATTAATTTATGTTTTGCTACTAGTATATATAAAATATATAATGCTCTCATCTATAATAATTCATGTTTTGCTTGAAAAAGAAAAAAAAAGAAAAATATTAATATCTAAAAACTGAGACATTATTGATAAAAATTATTTTAAATCTTGACTACTTTTTTTTTATATATATTCTTCTGTATAATAATATATAAATTTTCGTTCATTGAAATATTTTAGTATTGGTAATTCACGCCAAAAATATTTTTAAGTACCAAGATCCGCTTTGATGAAATAAGGTCTTCTACATTCACTTGTAATATGTATTGTTCACATATCAATCAATTTTTAATTAATATGTTTATTTTATTATAGTTTTACATTTTCATTAACATATCGTTATTAATATATTTTCATAAAAGCTTTTTACATATTTAAGGATATGTATGTTTCAAAACATTATTAAAAATTTCATAGAGATTATTCTATTATTATATCTGAATATCTGTATTCAAGCACAATTTTCTTATTGGTTAAAAGTTTTTTTATTTTTATTTGCATTAATTTTTATGTAAAATCGCATTTTATATACTTGTTTTTTGAGTACTTATTTTGAATATTTAGTTTTTTTGTACTTATTTGGAAATTTGATGAGGAAGTAACATTAACGAATTAAATCAAATTTTTTACATATACTATATACATATATAATAAAACTTTAATAAATATTCGTGCAAAAATTCATTTTGATCTTACTTGTTTAAAAGTTTAAAAGTTATTTATTTAAAACTGCAGTAAAATATGGTCATCTCGCTGTATAAACCACTAACATAAATCCATTAAACATAAACCAAATTATTTTTTTTTATTTTTTTGCAGTTGATTTCAAGGCATATTGACGACGAAACTTTTTGTCATTTAAATCGTTTAATTTCGGAAATTTTTTACTGATATTGTATTGCCAAAACATTCTTAAAAACTTCATATAATTTTAATACTTTCCCGATAAATTAAAATTTTTAAAGGTCAGAATTAGATTCAATAGCTAAAAAATCATTGAAAAAACATAGTTTTTAGCACTCCGGCAAAAATCAATCCGTTTTATCCATCATCATCATTAATCAGCAATTATCGTTTATCAGAGTTAGAAAAACGACACTTTTAGATATTAAAGAGATAATTTTTAGAAAATCAATTTTTTCTTCCAGAAAATAATTTGCCTTCTTAATGATCGAAAACACCACTTTTTTGCTATCTTCTTATGGACACGGATATCCGAGCCCATTAGCGTTGACTGTTAACATTGGTGCGCCGCGAGATAATTAACTTCGACCCGGTTGTTTAACTGTTTAATGCACGTGCGGAGACTATTTCGAGCTCGCGGTGTGTCGACAAGGAAGTAATATTTCTAATGACGTTATTGGGGCGTGCTAAGTTTCGTTACAAAATACCATCGTCAATATATTAAATGTAGACATTAGTCTGTTAATGTTTATCAACGAGAGAGAGAGAAAGAGAGGGGAAAAGCGGGAGAGAGAGAGAGAGAGAGAGAGAGAGAGAGAGAGAGAGAGAGAGAGAAAGAGAAAGAAAGACGGTGGATGTTGGACGCGGAGACTTAATTGGATCATAACTTATCTCGCTTGGCGTCTTCCTCTCGCGGCAGGTAAACGCCGCGTCGCCGTTTCTTTTCCACGCGCCTGTATTTCTTGGATCTTCCTGCGTTCGCGCATACTGATGTTACTGATGCATGCCCGCCGATAATCTTACGATACGCGGAACTCTCGGCGCGACGCAGTTTTGAACAGAGATTGCCTCACGAAACAGATAATAAAGCGAAAAGAAATCTTTCCTTTAAATCATAGTTTCAAAACGACGCCGTGACGAAAATTAGAAATTTTATAGAACGTTGACAACCGTTTAATGAGAATTTTCTGAGAATTTATACGCTTTTAAACTTTGTAAGAACGCTTACAGAACCCTAATGAGTTTAAACGTTTTCGGAACTCTTATCAGTTATACAGTTATCAGTTATACAGCGCTATACAGTTTCATGAAAGTTCTGCAATGCTGAGGCAACGCTATTCAGAATACGCTTAGTAAAAACACCGATACATCTTCGTGCAGAGAGCTACTCAGACTTTTCAAATGTTTAGCAAACGCCTTCCGTATCCCAGCAAACGAAAATAAATTGAAATGAATTGAAAATTTTAATCTATTTTAATTCATTTGAACAAAATATGGATTGAAAAAATATCATTTACATCATTTCAATCAATGGATTAAAATGAATTGTATAACCCGAGTTTTTTGGATTTAAAAAGTAGAAATCATTTTGTTTTAATCCCGCATGATAGATTTGTCTGCATATTTTTTTTTAATTGGAAAGAATAAGAATCGCTTTGTTTTTATCCCTTCATATGGATTTTAAAAAATTCGGAAACTTTAATTGGATAGAAATGGATTCAAAAGATCAGAATCTGGATTTGATACAACGAAACGAATCTATTTCTGAATCATTTCAATCCATTTTCGTTTACTGGGATATGAACGTCATCCAAACGCTATAACGTTACAATTTCCGCTCCACTGACCGTTTTTAAACTCTCAACGTGTTCCAAAAAACGCTCGCTTATTAAAACGTAAACACTTATAGATAGATAAATTTATTTTTCTTCAGCTTACATGCCAAGAAGGGACTTGATTTACAATGCTTAGATCTTTAGCTCTCTCATTCTTCCACACCTCACTCATTCAGACTCCTTTACAATAATAAATTACGTAAACGCTTATAAAACTTCTCATTTTCGTAAGGTCGTGCGAAATCTCAACAATAGATACAGGATACCAAACAATATATATCGTTTCAAATAAAAATATCGATAGAATTCGGTAAGTCAACGCAACGTTGTAGATTGAGCAGGTTCCATCGGCAAATTTTGACATTGCGGTTTCCTCAAAAAACTCTAGAAACTTGAATATCTCTCACGATAATAATCATCGTAAATGACTACAATTCCGTAATTCGAGAACGAAGATATTCGACGCGGAATGATCGAAAAAAGGCTATTGTTGCGTCCGAAACACAATTCCATTTCCCGAAGAGCGAGAATCCTGCGACAAGACGGACGCTTCGCTCGATTCGGCCCCGAACTCGTGAGGAGAGTCAACGGGCGCGAACGTGGCTGGAATCGTGTTCGCGGACATTTCCTGCCGGCTCTTCCGGCGCGCGCTTAACGGCCGTACAAAAAGCACGCGCGTCTGCTTTGTCCCTCTCCCCGTCCAACCGTCCGTTCGTTTTCGTGACCGGGCGCCGATCGTCGAGGTTGCAGCTTCCGTCGTTGGTGCCTCGGGGGAGAGAGAGGCCGGGAGGGAGAAATTCCCGGTAACTTTCCCTCCTACGCGCGAACGGTCGCGGGGAGGAGAAGCGGCGGGATGGGGGTCTAGCGATGGGATCAATCCTGATTTTTCGTCGGCTACGAGCTAATCGTCGACAACGACGGCGACGGACGCGTCTCGTATCTCGAGATCGCACGTGAACGCGTCGTCTTTCGACTGTAAAATAGCACTGGTCGCATACTTTCCGCGAAACGCACAATTGGCGTAGAGATATCGCGCGTACGCGACAGATTTACACGAGATTACAGTTACGATCTCTCGCTCGGGACTTCCAGCGAAGTCCCGACACGCGAGAGTCGAAAGAGATTTCACGCGAAAGAATCGTTCGAACTCACGTCTGGAAGCGTGGGACAAACATTTCCGCAATCTTAATTAGGTGCTAATCTTATTTGTGTCCTCAGATACCTTTTGGGTACCTATTGGCGATTACCTCGGAAGGTAAACGCGACTACCAGCTACATTTATCTCAAATATCCCACTTCTATCTGAAACGAGGTCGTAAATGAGACAATCTTGCAATGACCCTAATCACGGCCTCTGACAGGGTTCATATTTCAGGGTGCTAACAAGGTGTCATAAATTCTTCTGTTCGATCCGTGCCTCGCTCGTTTTCAAAATTGAGAATTTTATTGCGCATTCTCTCCTGCCCTTACAAAGTTCGTCGATAGCGCGTAAACGAGAATCGGATCGGACCCATCGCTACGGGGCCCGGCTCGCGAGCCTTTCTAATCCGTTGGTTCGAGCGAGTTGATGTTTTCGCGCCAGCTAGTAGATGCGGTAACAGACGTGCTGCCTATCGGAAGGGGCAAGGACGGCCGAGGCCGACCGAGGCTGGCTTGCCTGTGCGGAAAGAAGCCGGAGCTCGAAGGAAGAGAGAGAGGGAGAGAGAGAGTGAGTGAGCGAGAGGGGGAAGGAAAGACGAGAGGAGACCGCTGGATCGGGGTGAACTAAACAACAACGACCGCGCGCGCCCACGTGCGTGTGAGTCGCCGCGCGTGGTACGCGTTCGCGCGTCGCGAAGGCTGGCGCGAGGGCCTGTGTGCGTGCGCGTGGTTGCACGATGCCACCGACACCGGATCCCGAGGAGTCGTGCGAGTTAGGAACAACGTGGGATTTTACGAAGCGTTGCATCGCGATGGAATTCCGTTCCCTCGACACGAAAGAAACGTCCTTCCCCTCCGACGAGCGCGTCGCGTGCCGCGATCAGTCTCGAAAAACGACAAACAAATTCGTAGCACTCGAAACCTTTTTCCCTCGTACTTAAACATCGTACGCGTACTAATCCTTTCAAATTATTCACGTAGAGAGACGGGGCGCGTTAAGCTCGATTCCATTGCAGCGGAGACTCGACGGGACCGGAGCCCTCGGGCGGCTTCGAGGCTTCGGTGGATTTGAAATGGAATTTAAATGGCTCGGTATGATAAAACTTACGCTTACGTGCGCCTTTTTACGTCGGCTCCTGCAAGTCCGAGTAAGCGAGTAATAAACGGCCGCCGCCGTTTATCGCACGGAATGCGTGCGTACGCAGGTGCATCGTCGTCGATGCGCGCAAACACGTTTGAGGAATGCATAATTTATCCAATTTAAATTATACCGCGGCATTCTCTGGATAATATATCGTTTTTATTTCGGGACGTCGACAAGATTCATTTGCGTTGAATCACTCGATTGTATATATATATATATATATATATATATATATATATATATATAAATATAAATAAAATCATGTTCAAGAATTACACGGTACATAAGCAAGATTTTAAAAGCGCTCCTAAAAAGATCAACGAAAATGAATCGTTACAGCAGGCGTTTTATTCCTTTTCTTATCCGCCGTGACTTCCGAGCTCATCCTTAGCAGAGTTCGGGGAATGCTGCATTTGGGAACAATTGGTTTTCCTGACGCACATATCGCGATCATTCCGCACGTAACCGTCCTTGCAGACGCAGCCCCGAATGCAAATCTTCGTCCTGGTGCAGGACATCGTTTCCCAGCGATCTATATTCTCGCATGTCTTCTGACAAGTCGGATCCCCGGAACACTCGCTATACTCCTCGCGTTCCTTGCATTCCTCGGAAAGAAACACGTCAAGATCTTGATAGCTCTGATAATCTACATTTAGAAAGTCACAAAATTGTCATATAAAAAAAAAGAGGAAGAAAAAAGTTATAATTTACACTCGAGATTTCTCGCTCGGATTTGCCAAAAAAAAGTCATCTTGGAGTACAGTACACCAACTTACTCTCTCCAGCCAGAGATACCTCATCCAAATCGTTGGAACAATGAACACCGACGAGAACGACGAGAGCAAAAAATACGAAGACTTTCATCGTGCACTCGCAGCAAAAAGTGTACGAAAAACGGCGTCATCAACGACTTTAAGTACTCGCGGCATATCAAATTAATGCAATGCCTCAGTATGCCTCGAAACGCCGCAACCAGTTTTCTCGTATGTAGATTCTCGATATCGATGTGCCATAAATCGTGGCTAAAAGGGACGGTTAGATATACCCGACAGGAAGGAGATGATACATGTTTATTTCCTAAATCGAGGAGTCTTGCAGTTTTCTTGCAGTATTATGTATTTGTGTTCAATTGTACAGCCAACTCGTTTACATACAACATACACAAGTRTYCTAYTCCATAATAAAATCGCTCGTATTACAGCTCAAAGTAAATAATCGTAATAAGGAGCAGTTCAATAATCCATTTCCGATAACGTTCTACCGCGAGGTTCGAACTAAAGAAGTTTACGTTACTGGATTTGTCTTTAGTCATTATAAGGATTACTTTAATTATTACGATGATCAAAACGAAAGTTTGCCGTTAAATATTCGAATATGAATTACGACTTATTCATGAGCTTACGGGGTATTTTCGAAACGGAAATGCACGGTCTTCCCTTTCAACGATTTTTCGTTTTCATCCAGTCCCGAATGTTTTCCCAATGTACAAAATGATTGTACGCTATCAATAAAGATAAAACATTTTGTTCTCACGAGTGATAATGAAAAGCCACTTGCCAATTACATTGTATTATGTGTAGCTTCTTAATCGAGTACTTAGTGTGTATTAATGAACTGAAAACTATATAATTATATACTATATATGAATCCATTAACTATAACTAAACACATTTAAACTAAATATTTATAATCTATATTAACATAATTTTTTTTTCAAACGATTTTAAGAGTTGTTTCCTGAAGCGTCGACAAAATTTAATAAGTGAATCACTATAATAATCATAATTGTACGTATAGTTTAATCAACTAATTAGTTGATTCACGTTTAAATCAGACAAATTTTAAATCATTGGAAACAAAATTAAAGATAACATCAGAAAAGTAGAATTTTCGATTACTATAAATAATTATTTGTGATACAATAGAAGAGATCGATACTAAAATTACGAGTGTCTCGACGTGCCTCATGTCAATTGGTCGACTACCCAGTGTACGGGCGATGGAAAGAAAGCGACTATATCACAGAGAAGCAGCGACGATGGCGGTAACAGATCATAACTACCAAATCTTAGCTGCAATGGCTCTCTGCATTAAAACGTTCTTGCTTCGCTGTTTCATGCGCTCAATGAAGTACTCCTTGCCTTCCAGGTTATCGTCGACAGGTTCGACCCCTTCATTCTGGCAACAAACGAGATTTAGTTGGCTCGTGGCTTCTCTCGTGTGGCTGATCATCATTATCATCATTATCATCATTTTCTTCTGTTATTCCTCGTTTTTATCATCAATCAGGTTATGATCACCATCGTAAAGATGAGCTGATCGTTTTGTAGGCCGAAAACCTACGCGAAGTCTAACCAACCTTGGTACTGGCTGCATCGCCCCCCTCTCCCTCTCCCCATCTCTCATAGTCGTCATCGTCCCTTTCTTCTCCTTCGCTCAAGGGGCCGGCTTGTCTCTTGTTAGGCGGCACGGTTGAGCCACCGCTACCACCCTGTTGATGTTCAACGTCGCCTCCTTCGAGCATCTTGTTGATCTTCTCCTTCGCTTCGTCAACCTTCCTCATTGGATCGGGAGAGTAACTGCGATCGCTGTATCGATCGCGCGACGAGGCACGGCGGTCCCTGAAGTCTCGCCTGTCGCGAAAATCACGGAAGCCTTGCTTGTTATGAAAGAATCTACCGCCACGATTACCGCGACCGCCACGACCACCACGATTGTTAAAACCACCACCGCGACGATTGCCAAAACGATTATTGTGTTGATTGTTGTAGAAGCGGTTTCGATTCTGGAAATTGTTGCCACCGCCACGATGATTCGGATTGTTGAAGCCCTGGAAGCGTGGCTTGTAGTACGTGCCGCGATTGTTGTATGGTCGAAATTGTCTCTTGCGATAATAACCCCGATCGCCTGACCTACTGCGACTGCGACTTCTGGTGTACGATCTGGACCTCGATCGTGATCGCGATCTGCTATATGTACCCGAAGGAGATCTGCTGTACTTTCTTTCATAACTGCCAGATCGTCGATTCGAATATGAACGCGAGCGACTACGTCTTGGCGATCGAGATCTAGA
Source organism: Cephalotes varians (assembly GCA_037157785.1). Taxonomy (NCBI): domain Eukaryota; kingdom Metazoa; phylum Arthropoda; class Insecta; order Hymenoptera; family Formicidae; genus Cephalotes; species Cephalotes varians. The sequence continues at coordinate 375,972 of JANQDE010000013.1, read as the reverse complement.
TGATCCGGAACTGGAGGCACTGCGAGATCGACTACGCGAACGTTTTGCTGGACGATCCCTGCTCATACGCTTATTCATGCCACCCCTACCACTCGATTCGCGTTTCTTCGGAGTTTGTCGGTGCTGACCTCGCTCGGTCTCACTGTCGGAATCGGTTCTTGGGCCTTTGGCCTGAGTCTGATTCTTTGCCGTTGGTGGAGGACGCGGTGGTTCCGGCGGATGTCCAGTTCCGCTGTTTTGACCGATCGGTTGAAACTTGCCACCCAAATTGTTATTAGAGCCGAACTTGGTCGGTGTAGTTTGTGATACAGACATAGCGGGATCCTTGTATGATTGGAATTTGTTTTGTGGTTGTGGTGTCGGATACTTGACAGGCGCTTGTTTTGGCATTGGAGGCTCTTTTGGCAATGGTGGTGGTGTCGGTGTAGGTTGCGGGGGCGGTGCTCTTTTCTCAGCAAGTTCGCGTTGCATTTGCTTCCGTATGTTTAAAGATTTCTCAAGAGCCGCACGTTGCAATCTCTCCTCCAATTCATTGTCATCGTCCTCGCTATCCACGAAGACATTAGATTGTATCTTTTTATTCTCCGGCGCGACATCTTGCCACTTTTGCGAAGGAACGTCCTTTTGTCTGAAATTATGCATGAATGTTAATTCGCAATAAAATAAAATATGAAACAATATCCTACATTTTTTTGAATTGCTTATTATAAAATTTTGTTAGATGTGCCTCTAAATTATTTACCTAGCAGCTTGCGCAGCCTTCCACTTAGCATTTAATGCAGCGGTGTCTAGTGGGGGGAGTTTCGGTTCGGGATGAATCAATTGGGATTCTTGTTCAAATATGTCCGTTAATGGCTTCCTCTGGATTTCTGAGATTATTAAATGAGATTTATGGTGAGATCTCTTGTATTATTGTATTCAGTATTTTTGATATGCATTTTACACACCTTTCCTCTGTTGCGCAGTCATCGGTACTCTGGATTCTCGTTCATGATATGCCTTCGAAGCTTCGTCTCTCTCCCTTTCCCTCTCTCTGCGCAGCTCCTCCTCCCTGCGTGAACTCTCAGCGAGCTTCTCCGCGTTGCTAAGAGGGGAAGGTATGTCATTATACTGTGCTACATACCTAGTAAATATAAAAACATAAGTAGAATACAATATCTGACGGCCGCGTGATTTCCGTTCATTTGCGTTAGCTGAGGATATGAAAATCGTAAATAAAAATATATCGCACAACAACGCGAGTTTAAATCAAACTGTTTAACTGGAAGGTAAAAAAAACATTAAATTCATTATCATATAAGAAAATTCTAACAATGATTCCAACCTTTTAAGCGCCGCACAGTCTTTTTCAACTTTCGCGTAATAAGCATTAAGCTTAGATTCTAACTGTTCCAAGTCCGGCAAAGATGATTTTTTCAATGCTTCTAAATCTCGTTCAAGTTTGTCCTTGTTTTTACGCTTTTTTCGTTCTTCCTTCTTCTTCTTCTTTCGACTCTTCTTGTCCTCTTTTTCCTTATCTTTTCCTTTCTTTTCTTTCTTCTTCTTTTTCTTCATTTTTTCGCTCTCAGAGTGTTTCTTTTCCTTTTCCCTCTCTCTCTTCCATCTTGCCGTTTCTTCCAAGAATTTTCTTACCTATTGGTACATACAAAATCAATTTTGCGTTATTTTAATTTATACGTTGCACTTTGAAATAATATGTTGTAATTGTGTAAAATTATAAAATTATACTTGCCTTATCTTCATAATCAGAATCATCCTTGGTTTGCTCAAGAAACTTGCGTACTTTGATTTCATAGTCATCCATTTTCTCTCGTGTATTTGCAGTGTAAGAAGCCGGTGCGATAGTATCGTGAGTGGTGGCAGTTGCAGCAGGAGGATTGTTATATTGAGCCATCCGCTTGCTAAGCGGTGAAAGTGAACTGCGATGATCTTTCTTATGTTTGCGTTTACGGTTTGGTGACCGGGATGCCGATCGTGAGCTTCCTGATGACGATGAGCTGCTAGAGTCTGAACTCGAAGAAGTCGAAGATCCGGTGGATGAAGAGCTTGAGCTGGAACTCCATCTTTGTCTCTTCTTTGATCTAGATTTTCTTTCCTTCTTGCGTTTCTTTTTATCTTTTTTATTTTCTGCAACGTCGTTCTCAGTTTCAAAGCTCTTAAAAGTATCCAGAGGATTTAGTGACACTGTGAGAGTCTTGGACTTTATATATTCAATGGAATTTCGCGCTTCCTCGTGATATGGCGCAATTGCCAAACAGTTCTCATATGCTTTTTGAGCATCCTCGTATTTCTTCTCGTCTTCGTAACTGCGTCCAAGTGCAACTAACGTTTCCGCCATATACTTACGAGCATTCGCGTGTGTTTGATTTAATTTCAAAGCTGTCTCAAAGTCATCAATTGCCTTCTTGAAACTTCCACTATTTGCATATCTATAATACAAAATAGTATATTAAATATGTGTCTGTGCATACATCAACATATTAAACGCGCGTATATTGCAAACTTCAACTAGAAACTTACAATGCTCCTCGAGCAACCAAACCCTCAACATTGCGAGGATCAACAGTGAGCGCTTTGTTGAGGCACTGGAAAGCTTCGGAATGACGACCAGCTTTGAAATGATCTATACCCTCAGCGACACTTCGAAATGCCCATTTGCTCGCTTGTGCTTGTCGCAATTCGGAAGCGTATTCATTTGGTGGAAATCTCTCTCTATACATCAATAAATAAACATAATCAAGCATACAATACAGAAAAATTGAAAAATCTATCTATGTATGCATGCACATATAGGATATTTCATTTTAAAGATATATTAACAATGAAAACATTATAAAAAAATTACAATTATTCTAGACTTGCATTTAAAATACAAAAAATTTGGTGGACAGATAGAAATTGAAAAAATTATTTCAATAAATAAAAAATTATTTTAATAAAAAGTAGAAGTATGCTCTAATAAAAATGTAAATAAGAAATGACAAAAATTTTTTATTGAAGAATTTTAAGTATTCTAGATGATTTATACAAAGTTTCATTGCAATGCAGAGATATGTTGTTTCGTAAACAAACAAAATTTATTTACTTATTTACTTATACGGCATCTAATCTCTGCAATAAAATTTTGTATAAATTATGTTGAATGCTTAAAGTATTTATGTAAAAAAATTTGAGTCATCTTCTAAAAAAATTTAATTTTTAATAACAAAGTAAAAAAAATAATAAAAATGTTAAAAATATATCATTCACACGTTTCTTGTATATAGTTTATTTAAATTATAAATGTTAACATATTTCCAATTTCAATTATTTTTTTTGCATGAATCGTACATCGTTAAATGAGTTTATTATCTTGAAAAAAAAGCATTTTCAAGAAAAAATGTTTCAGACAAAAATTGTATAGTCAGAAAAAGATAAACAATGGCAAAATTTTCAATTTTCAAATTTTCAAAAAAATTGTATTTCCAAGGTCACATAAAAGTCACTGTCTTTTTTTTAGTGGAAACTGTATAATTTTTTTTTTATTTCTCTAATTATATTCTGCATATAAAAAAAGATTAATTATCAATTATCAATTACCAAAAAAATCATCACGATACAAGATACGTATAAATTATATTTTAGTCCGGCACATTGTGATATAGAATGTAAAATATCTCATGATCTTTGTCAACTGTATCTTAATTCCTTTGCACAAAATAATGAAATGAATAAATCAATTAATATAATAAAAACATAATTGCTTTACAAAAAAAATTATGCAATTTGCAATACATATCTTTTTCGAAAAGCAATTATGTTTTCATTATTCTAATTGATTAATCTCATTATTCTGTATAAAAATATTAAGGTGCAATCATAAAAAAATGAATAGTTTATGATATTTTATATTTATCAGTGCATTATACTTTACATTTTGTCAAAATATGCTAAAACAAATTATCTTGTAAACTCATTTTTTAATAACTCTACTTTTGTGCAGAACAACTAGAGGAATTATGCAAAATAAATCATATAATTCTATTTTTATTTTAGAAAAATGGCGACCTTAAAAATTTGATGTATTCAAAAATTAATTTTACCATTATTTATCTCCCTTTAGACCATACAATTTTTATTGAAACATATTTCCCAAAAATACCTTTTTTAAGATAATCGACAATATCATTTAAAATAAAACACTTGTGTATATAGATTGTGCATATATATAGATATAAATATTTTATAGCAATGTTTACCTTAATCCAACCATATTGGAATGATTCTCTTGTCCAAGACCGATTAAGTCGCACAGATATTTTATGTTGTTTGGATTGTTGAAGCCAGTACTATTCTCCAACAGCGTTTCATAACTCTGGCCTTTGTTGTCCATCGCTTTCCTACACCACAGAGAAAAATACTTGGTTATTAAACATTGCAAAAATCATCATGACCTTTACCAAAGAACAGGAAACCAAAGCTACTTCGTTAACGGTAAAACCAAAGACTTGATAATCATGACAGCCAAATCCTTATTGATCCTGTCGATAAAAAACATTGCCTGTCTGGCAATTGTGCGCCTGCTGTCCGACATCTTGTCGTACTCCATATAATTTTCTGCTTTGCAAGCACATGCATATTTATGTATGAATTATTTGTTGCAGTCTTCCTATATATATATTTATAACATTTTATTATTCATTTATTCCTGTATGTTTCTTCACTTCGATCTGCATGTATTAATCAATGACACGATACCAATGCCAAAAGTGTTGTGAATATTATTCTGATTTTTCTTGATTGTATTATATATAGATTATTATGCAACTTTTGACATTAGAGTCGTTCAAAATCTACGTTTGTACCGTTAAGAAGCAGCAGGGGTCCGAAACTGGGATACGGTGCAAAAGGTAAGATTCCTTTTTTATTAGCAAATATAATCTCATTGTTATAAATTTACATTGTTAACACCTCAGTATTATGTAAACTCGTCTCTCACCTTTCACCGTTAAGACGCATATTTCTAGTATTTTGTATCACATTTGTAATCATAGGATTTTTTTCTCAACACAAAAGCACACGGCCTATCATCAATCGATGGTGTGGTTTCGATTTTTATAAGTTTTTTGTGCGATAAAATAAATTGCATAACCCTAGGAATTGTTGGGAGCCACGCCTGAGTATATATTATCTTCCAAGGCGGACCAAAAAAATTTTTTTAGATGTAGAAGATTCATCATTTGCATTTTGTGATATCAATTATCAATATGACATCACTTTTTTTTTTATTTGTCAATATAAGCTGTAAGTTTAAACATTAAGGCATTATTATGATAGGCGCGATTCTTTTGAGGATTAAAGGTAAAAAGGTTTTTGAGCGATTAAGACTTGAGTTGTTTGGTCTCTGCTTCAAATCTCATCAACTTCTTCTATACTATATATCAATTCCACCTTACCTTCAACAAAGAAAGTACGATCGGACACGAAAATATGGATACCTCTTGACATGAATACAGAAAGATTTGCGCAAAAAGATTATATTAGTATACATTTTAAAAGAATACAGTAACATACATATAAATATATACACTTTTCACTTGATATACTTATAAGAGACCAAACAACTTTAAATCAGTGTTATACCTACCGTCAGTGCATTCTTTCTGACCACTCAAGGCTCAATGTCTCATACTGGAAATTCAACCTCAAAAGTCATTTGCGCCATAGTTTGGCTGGTGCTTTGAGAGTAATATATCACAAACGTAGATAGAATATGTGCGCAATAGAGCCATATATCGACCAATGCTCAAGGTTTGAATTCATTTGTATCACATTAGAAATTCATCATCATACTATCAACTTTTTACGTTACATAGAGTGTCTGGCACCTAAATTCATAAAAATGTGTAAGAGGAATCAAAACTAATTCACCTAATTTTGTTAGTATCAGTGCTTCTGTTAAAGTTCCACTTTCTTTTCCCACCATGTCATATTAACCTTACCTTTATCTTAT
>JANQDE010000013.1:355898-369900 GCA_037157785.1 Cephalotes varians | reverse complement strand
AAAAGGGGGATAAAACCGAAAACAAAAATACTACAATTTACACACACAATAATAAAATCTACTATGATATAGAGCAACATACAATTAAAAGAAAAAAAATCAGTGTAGACTTTACATCTCAATATGTATCACAATTTAAAAAAATATTCTATTTCATAGTGCATATGCTCTTACAATAATACACAATGAACAAAAGTGTGACATCACAAAATGCTCTCATTGTTTATCATGTGAATAAAACATCTCCTAGAGATATATAAGGAATCAACTTACAAGAGTTAGTGAAGCATATTATGGATTGGATAGACTTGCAATTATATCTAGTCAGATTATGTGTTAACTTACTTATAGGCTTCTGGAAGATCGTCGGAATGGATAAGTCCCACAGATGGGTGTGGCGCTTGCCCTTCCCGGGCAGGTACGTTCATAACTGCAACAACTCGTTCGGCCTCAACGTTAACTTCACTGACTACGACGCAGACGAGATCATTTGCCATGTAGCCTCTTGTAACACCTTTCTTGTCCACCGCCGGCACAGTGGCCGTATTTAGTATTAGTGCCTAGTAAATATAACATGCAAAAATCTGTTATTATACGAATGAAATTTGAATACAATGGATACAATACATAAAATCACTGAAAGAAGCAATATTTACAAGTAATATATTGACATACCTTAACTCCTAGTTCAGTAACGACTCTAGGACAATCACTGCAGTTACAAAGCACCTTCAGAAGAAGACCCGCTGCACTTTTACCCATTACTTGCGCGAATATTACATCTCCAACTACTAAACTCTATAAATTAGATAAACAATATTAAATTACATTTGTCGTAAGATTTCTTAGGAATTAACATATTTATTTCCTGATCTCTTTTTATCATTACCTCCAAGAAATTGCGGATGCGCTGGGACTTCTCCATAGTGACAAAAGTATCAAGTGCAGGCACTGTAGCATAAAACTCTGAAAACACAACAGGTATTATTGCACATTGCATTATGTTACATCAAGTGAAAAAAGTAAAAAAAGTAAAAAATTATTACCTTCATCTCCCAGCTCCTGCTTATTACATACAGATTTTTCCAAGTTTGCTTTATCATAAAGATCATCAGCTTTTTTAGTAAGAAACTGTTGAAGCTTTAGACGTTTGCCTCTATCTCCAAAGCTGTAAGAGACAGAATTTTATTTAACAAAAAACATATTTAACGACAATAGATTCCAGTGTGATCAGATAATTGTCAAAAGTAACCGATGTATACCTGAGAGTCTTTTGCCGTTGTTGATAGATTTCAAAGCTAGGATCCTTGAGATTGAGCATGGCCAGTTCGTTTTCGTTGCGTTCTCCTTCCCACACTTTCTGCAACTGCTGACCATGGTAGTTCAATGCTTGCGCCACGAGACGCGCATCCATTGATTCCATTCTCGTTCAGCAAAGAGACGAACCTAATCTGCAAGACTATGAAAATCGTTGCGTTCGAATTATTTAGGTCTTTAACTGCGGCTACAAGAGCATCCGAATGTGTCCGTTATATTATGTGCCCAAAACATAAAGACACAGATATAGCGACACGTTGCTGGAGGCATTTTTTCTAACCATTCCCTCATGCATAAAAAAAAGCTCTTTGAACACATCCAATATCCAAGAGCAACGTGCCCGTTGCCCAGCGAAATTCGAAAAATTATCCATCACACATGTCTGTTTATTACCGCGTGTCCAATCGAACGAATCGTCTGGCGGTATTTGTGTGGAACTTATTGGAAGGTCGCAGGCATTTTTCGGCGCGTCATCACGTTGCGACCGCACCGTCGGCGAAACTGCATCATGTCGCGTCGTGATAAACGTGACCTCGTACGAGGACGACGCTCGCCCCGTTATTTCGCGATGATACTTGCATAGGCGGGCAAGAAACGCGCGCTATATCGATCTGTCCTCTCGAGACAAGATGGTCGTTGAAAACCCGGGAACTGCGGGAACGGCATCGGCGCCATGACGCATCTCCTCTCTCGGCCGCCGAATCGCCACCTTTTCCAACGCACGTCTCTCGGCCGCCCGCAACGCGAATTGCCGAAATTACGGGAGTGTTACTTACCGTTCGTCCGATGTTTTACGTGCCGCGAGGAGATCCAGTAACGATAACTCTGGCAAGAATTACGCTGCGCCACGCAACATCGTCGAGAGCGAACGATTACGTGCGCATAGGTCGAGGCACGTCGTACGAGTCACGATTGTGACGCGGCGGAAACGACGATGGTGCGGAACGATCGCGCGGCGCATGCGCAACGAGGAACTACTTTTATTGACCGCACGCGCCGATATAAGCGTGCCGCGCCCGAATGACGAAGTAGTTCTTGCCAAACGGTTCCTTGAGATGCTACTCTGACGCAAATATATATTCTAATGTATAACGATAAATTTTCCAATTTAGAATATAGAAGTTAAATTTAACGTAAGATATGACTGCATTCGGCAGAAAACCAGCTTTACAATTGTAAGGTTCTTTAATAAGATTACTCTTAGTTCCTCACTGGATCTAGATGCATAAACCAATCACATTAAGGGTGCCTTCTTACACAGGGAATCTTATACATTTAGACCGGTATTCATAGTCGATTCTTATTTTAAGATTGTTTTAATGTCTCAAGATGCTAATACGGCTCTTTGATTGGCTTATGACATCTTAAGACTGTACTAAGATGATCTTAAATATAAGATCCGACTATGAATACCGGCCTTAGACTGCGTTCCACTTGACGCTCGCAACGCTCTTGGAATTATTTCATCCTTGTCGTTTATTAAATATTAAACAAGGACAAATGATGCTCGCAAGCGTTGCGAGCGTCAAACGGAACGCACTTCTAATGACGCAGATTCATTCTGTCCTTTTTTGGTATCAAATGAATAACAAAGATAGAACGACACTTGTATCGATTCGTATCACTAAATGGAAGGCACTCACAGTAAGCTGCAAAGCTATTTCTACTGAGCGCAGTCTATGATTTTTATTGCAGATTATGAACGAATTGAAGGAATGGAATATGAGCCACGTTTCAACAATATAACAATTTAATATGTAAACGAATTGCTTGATAATGATACATAACATACTGTAATAAACATAGAAGATATACAAAATACTTATTTTACATTTGTAAAATAAGTACAGACGTCACATTTTATATTGAAAAAAATTGCTTGATAATGATACATAACATACTGTAATAAGCACAGAAGATGTACAAAATACTTATTTCACATTTGTAAAATAAGACGTAACATTTTATATTGAAAAAAATTCAACAAACATGCTGAGATAACGCATAAAATAATCCAGTCTTATTTAATTGTGTATACATAATAAGTAACATTTTCTAATATTGTCATTTTTCATATCTTTTAATAAAAATAAGCATTATTATGCTTTCCGGATGCAAAATTATATTATAATTCTAAATTATTTATGTATATTAGATATTATGCAAACATTCTCAGAAACTTATTTCTTATGGAGTGATTCCCAAGTATACGTCTCATCACATTGGCTTTGTAAAATAACGTTCATGCGAAATTTTATCGCAATCACGCATTATTTGTTGTTGACCTATATAAATTATCAAATCGCACACTGTATAAATTATTCATTCCATTTCTTTCATTCTAGCTTTTCTTCTTGACGTTTTCCTTGTCCTTTACATCCACATTCCAGTAGTAAAGAAGCTGTGCCACTATTATACCATTTGCCAGAGTGGCACACACAAACATTGTTATCATAGTTATGTCACCTGTTTCTTGAATGGAAGTAAAAATTCTTGCGAGAGAACCAAAGAAGAGCAAGAAACATGTTGCTGCCGATAACTGGCCGGTGTTTCCATTTGTATAATTTGTATAGGCTTGCATGAACTATAACCATGTATAAAATTATGGATTAATATATTTGTAATGTATGCGAAATAAAAATAGCGAGTTTCTCAAAAGTAGATTTAGTTTCGATAATTTAATTACGTACCTTACTTATAAGAACAATAGGTATATTCATTGCTTGGCACATCCAAAGAACATGGATGGGCGTTAGCCCGCTACTTATTGCGCAAATTATTGCCAGATATGCAGAAAAGAATGCAGTTGCTTTTGCTGTATCTCCATTATAGTGCATTGTTAAGACTGCAATTAGCAAAGTCTGAAGCCCTAATGATACTCCATCTCCCCAGGCACTGAAAGTAATACAGATAATAAATAAATTTGTATAAAAAACAGAATTTTGAACGCTGACACATATACATACACAGACATTTATTTAATATAAATTATTTGTTCACCTAAATGGAAAGTTACTGCTGAAACCATAGGAAGACGTCGCAGTGATAGCAAATAAATCCAATAATATACTGAAGATATTGATTCCCTTGCCGCTTTTATTTTTAAAAATTTTTACAATTTGAGGTATCTTCACTAAAAAAAGAAGTATATTTAGATAAGGCATATGAGATAAGAATACATTTCAGAACACAGATCAGATATATATACTATAAAAATAGCTACATATAACTGAATAACATTTGTATTAATCTTCTATTAATAATGTATAATTTTGCACCTTCTGTCAGCATCTGAATCTGAGAGATTCAGAGCAGATTTTTTTTCTTTTATTGTTCCGTACTGTATAAAAATTTGAAAACATTCTTGTACACTTGTGTAAGAGCTTTAATGAGTTTTTAAATAAAAGATGATATTGTATTTTACTTTTTTTCAGATTTAAATCAGAAGAAAAAGAAAATTCACAATTGAAAAATTAACTATGCTTCCACAAAATCCAACTTTGTGGACAAAGAGTTAATATAAGCTGTAATAACATTATTATGATAATGATTATACAAGAGATTGTAGTTATTAGATAAAAATAAGTATTCAGTTTATGTATTTTCAAAGCAATGAAGTTTATATATCTAGAAATAATATACTAACCAAGAAAGGAACCTCCGATAATACCCAGGCCTAGAACTTTGCTCAACGTTGCCTTGAAGCATCCGACTGAAACACATTTTCAAGATAATTATGGTTTACCTGCATGCGATTGTGTGTGTTTATTAAAAAATTCATTTTTAGTCAGAATGTTCGGTTAAAGAATCGTAACAAAGTTTTTGATAATAGTGTAATAGTATTGGAGGAACATACCGTGGAAAAAATTGAACTCGTCGAAGTATTCCTTCATGCATTCCTGAGTAAACAAAAATAACGTCGCTTTTCTGATGTGTTGTTCCATATTGTCACAATTTGTTCTATTTTTATCGACTGTACTATTGCGGCTTACTATAAATACTTTTTTTCTTTTATAATGATATCGTACTCCAAACTGAGTTCGATATGGCCAATGATAACATAAAGGTATAAATGCCAAATGTGTGGAATGTAAGCTCAGATGATACGTCTTCTATACGATCAACTCCTCTTCTTCTTCTTTACTTTTTTGGCTCCGGATCCATTAACTATATCAGTCCGTAATCAGCGATAAGCAAAAATCTTAAAACTGACAACTCACGCTTCACGTGTCAACCAAATTTACCTTCGTGACACAGTAGTGGCTAGCGGCGTTCAGCAACCATGTGATATAACTTTGAACGATGTCTCGGATGGTAATATCGGCAACATCTGAATATATTTAAAAATCGATTAAATATAAAATTACAAATACTGAGCTAAATACAGCTAATATATATTGAATTATTAAGAACATAGTGTCTATAAAGTCCGTTCCCATCTCCTACGGTTCAAAATCATGAAAAATCGTAAAATATGTGTTCGATCATTTCGAGAGGATACTCTTTTAACAGGAGGATTGAGAAAGTTGCTCCTTCAAGAAAATGCTCCAGGGAAACTCCAATTCAAAAATTTCAAATAAACCGTTTCGAAATATAAAAGGTGGAGACAAACTTTATAGACTCCCTATATTAGATATTATTCTCAGTAATGTCAATGCAAGAACGCAACGCGTGCGTTGTTTCAAGAAAAGCAGATATCTGAAAAACAGACAAGACAAAATTAATTTCATATATCGCATAATAATTATACTGTGTAGTATTTAAATAAATTTAATAAAAATTAAAATGTATTAATTTTAAGATTAATCGAGTTATTTTGATAAAAATTAAAATAATGTCTCTAATTAAAATAAAATTTCTCAATACATTGTATTGCTTAAAAATAATAATTTTAATAAAAAAATGAATGCTATGTAATTTTATTACAATTTATTTTTAAAGGATAAGCAAAAGATACGCGAATAAAATTCTTGGAGAACGTCGCTGTCACTGGAGAACGCAATATTTTTGCTACCATGCGTTAAAGGTCGCGCAACCTTGACATTCGCTCGATACAATAATACTTAAATAATACTTAAGTTAAATAAGAAATAGACAGATAATATCTCAGTGGCATAAGGTCGTGAAATTAGAAAGAACTTATATTGAAAAACAAGTTTAGATAATCCAAAGATTCACGTAATGATACGACACATATGAAATTTTCAAACAGTAACTTTTGAATTATTTTTTCTTTTTCTCTTATATATACATGTAACAATTGTTATTTTCGAAGAACCTTATAAAAATTTATTCATGTATATATCAATACATATATGCGTACTCATTCTCGATATATCATTATACATTTCTTGTATCATTATCTCGTACACAATCGGCAACTTCATCTTTCGCTGTCTCCGATGCTGCCTCAATGACAGTAACATGTCAGCTACGCGGATCGTTCGCGTTTCTCCATTCTATTAATGTTTCGCTGAACAAATCCCTCAAAATTTCGGAGTATTGTCGAAGAACGCCGCGCGCGCGCGCGCGCCTTATCTCGCACGCGATCAACGCCAAATTTAGTGTCAGAGACGGAATTTGGCCGGTTGCCGAAAATAGGCCGGTTATCAAAGATCGAGACTCATCCCCCGCCTTCTCGTAATTAGCGATACCAGGTCGAGCGAACGATTCATCAGGCTACCACCTGCCGCGACTTCTCCACGTGATCAGGGAAATGCAACGGTGTAAGTGGGTCAGAGTGTATGCTAAATCGAGGAACGGAGTGTGGTCCGATTAACCACGTGATCACTTTGACTTTCTCGCTTATATTCCAACGGAGGTCATGCGGGGGTTGTGCCGCGGGGGTGAGCGGAGGTGCCTGGTACGCTGTTCATTGCGCTCAACCACCACCCGCGCGGCTCACGTGTCCAGGAACGTTCCATTTACTCTTATTACCCAGGTTAACACAACTTTTTACCTTGTTCATTGTATGTACACACTCTCTAAGTAACAATTAGAAAGTACTCATACAATACTCATACAATACTCATACAATATTCATACAATTAGAAAGAATGTGTCTTATCACATAACGAGAACCATCTTCAGAAATTATCTTCTGCTTTCATGAAAACTGCCCTCAAATAATAATTATTTTTTCGACACATTAAGATTTTTTTTGATACATTGTTTTATAAGGAAAAAATGGACACTGCACAATCTTACAAAGCCTTTGTTTGCAATAATAAATGGATAACGACAAAGATATACAAGAGTTTCCTATAAATCAAATTTTTTTCTCAGTTAGCCGAGCTTCTTTTAATGACTCGAGTCGGGGGAATGAGGGAGATTTCATTAAACGATTTCGTCGATAACGTGGCGCGATATCAGCGATCTTATTGCTTCTATAAGGGGTGCCTTAAAACATCCGTGGAGCACGCGCCTGCGAAATATCAGATTCTACCACTCGATTCGCGTGTGTCTACATCGTCGTTGTTCAGTCTTGCCTCCACTTCCATCCGGGCATGTTTTTCATCTTCGCTTGAATAGTCACTACTGGTTTCCCACTTGATTCTCGAGGCAACGATCGTTTATCGATTTTTTTGTGTATATATTTACTCCAATCTGCAAAAGATGTATTTATTATCTGGAGAACATCGGGGATTCAACAGGTATCAGAAGTGGCGCAGTGAGTCTCATCACGAGCTACTAAGTTTTATTGAAAATTAAGCACGTGCTTTTCATTCTTGCGTCATTCACATAAAATTCTACTTCCGGAATTGTTTTACATTGAATACTAAGATTATTTTTAGCAATAATACGTTTTTTCAAATCTGATTTAAGTAAATTGTAAATGTAAATATATTATATTCGCGAAAGCAGTTTCAGATTAAAATAACGGCGTTTTCTTCGAGTACGCCTTTTGCTGGAATCTATTGGAGCGATGAAGAACACATGAAAATTAACAAAACGCGTTTGCGCGGGAAGGCTGTGCGATTCTTAGGCGCGCTACATGAATGCCAAAGATGGGTCCTCTTCAATTCTGGAAAGCTCAAACGAAGACAAGAAAGACAAAAAAGAAAACATCAAGAATGAAGATGAAAATCCTCCCGGAGAGGAAGTGGTGACAAAGACGGATGCAACAAATTGTGATACCAAATCCCTCAAAGGTTTGAAATATTTATAATTACTTAAGCGCAAATAAGTTCAACTTAAATACAATATTGGTACAATCGGATCATGTTCATAATTTTCTTTAAAGAGGAACCAGACTGTCCAGAGAATAAATGTGAGTCATCTTTAGAACTGCCATTGGAACCAACCCTTCACGAGCGATTCTTGCGTATCAAGCAAACTGTGAAGGATGCTATAGCTGCCCATCATACTTTTATGATTTATGGCAAGTCACGGGTCATTCGCGATTGTATGCTGAAGCGAGGATGGTGTGAGAAATTTTATCGCAGGAACAGCAGCGGTAATAAATCACGTACAACTTCTAATTACTCTAATATATTATTCTGTTTTTCTTTCAACGCAAAGTGCAGAAGTTCTTCTAGCAATTTGAATTTTATGTCTTTGAAAATAACAATGACTTCAGGCGATCAGCATTTCAATGTCGACTCCAGCCCAGTGTGTCTACTGGCTGGTATTGGTGATTTGAAGGATCAGCAAAGCGAACATTTATTGATATCAAGGATGCTCGCCAATCATACTGTCGACTTCCTGTGGAACACTGGATCCGATTGGCCCGGATGGCCTGCTCAAGATAACAAAACTACTGTGTTCAATCGATATTGTCGAGCTGGCTTCACATCCAAGGTATGGTCGATGCGTCAAATGTTTTTAACTTTTATGAATATTAATTTTCAGTTTACGCACAATGTAAAATGATGATTTTCTAATATGATTTTTCTTAGCAAAAGACTAATAAAAAAAGCGAACAATTTCTCTCGAAAGCGTGGCGAACCTGACTTTTATAAAATTACTTTTGTAAAGCTTTTATAGAGATGTTTAGATAAGCGATGTAGCGAGATTGGCGAGAAATGCACGCTTCTCATAAGCGTGGCGAATCGTTAGGGGTAAAGCTGCATGTACTTCTTTGAAAATCAATTATTCAGGTGGGCTTGTGTTCAAGCGTCAGGCAAATGCACTGGTATTATGAAGCTGGAGTGGCTAACACTTTGTTTCCACGTTGCTACAACATATGTCAAAGCGATCAGATGCACGCCTTCGTCGAGGACTTCCGGTGAGTGTTTGTTGATGATTAATGATAATTAAAAAATAGAAAACTGTATACTACCCACCAGAATCGCAGGCATATTTAATATATAATTGTTGATAAAAAACTGATTGATGATACTTTGTTAGACTCACAGGCTGTTTGAGTCTTTTAAAATGGTTAGTGGATAAAGTCAATGCCGAAGACGAAGACGCTGTGCGTTCGCCAACCGGCACGGTGCCTCTCAAGGCTCTTGATTTTGCGATCAAGAGATGCAGCGACTATATCAGCGCCCAATCGCATGAAGACATCGATCAGGAAGCTGAAAAAGTCTGGTCTCATCAGTGGGATCAGTTTATTAGTTGGTATTATCAGATCGTTCGCAGTCAAGCTCTCTTCATTCGCACTAACGTGCCCTTTAATGTGAGATATCTGCTGAAAAACACAATGTTTTTTCTTTTTACCAATTATAATTGTACTTTTTATGATTTGAAAATAAACTCGCATTTGTCAACAGAAATATGTCCTGGCTTCAAAGCATGTATTAAAAAAAATGAGGAAGTACTGGCCGCAAATTGACATGGATGGCATAATGAATATGTGGATCCTGAAACCTGGGAACAAAAGTCGGGGACGCGGTATTGTTCTGATGAACAAGCTAGAGGATGTAGTAGCGAAAGTAAATCCAACAGGCAAACCGGACACGCGATATGTCGTGCAGAAGTATATTGGTAATAAAACTTTCAGATTAATAATTAACGCTAGCTGATTAATGGCAAATGTTTGGTTTTAATTCATTCAGTTAAAAATCTGATTATTTCTGCTAGAACGGCCGTTACTGATTCACAACACAAAATTCGACATAAGGCAATGGTTCATCGTGACGTGCGCTCAACCTTTAACTCTCTGGATGTATAGGTAAGTATATCAAGGATGTTTAGATAAGTCACGACATTTCGTAACATTGCTCACGTCAAAACAAGCATAATAGTGATTCGACCGTATGGAGTAATGATAGTTTTAAAAGTAGGGTAATAATCAATTTGTGCTGACGTTAAAGTATGCGAGCCTGTTCTTCGGCAGTCAAACTTGTGGATATAAATATCCAGACTGCATATACGATGCTATCTGCATTTAATTGTCGCTAATAAAGCAGCAGTCGACTGACACAAAGACGCTTCGTCGAGCTTATTGCTTGTTTACAGAGAAAGTTACCTTCGTTTTTGCTCGCAAAAGTTCAATCTGGATGATTTCCACGAGTCGATTCACCTGTGCAATCACGCGATTCAATGCAAATACAATAACTGTGACGACAGAGACTCTACTCTGCCTGCGGACAATATGTGGGACGCCACAACATTCAAGGAGTTCCTTAGGTTTGATTTACGTCACATTATATATAAAGAATCACACATTTCTTCAAAATTCCTGTTATGTAATTATAAGTACTATTTATATATACATTTTATTTTATTTTATTTTTAATAAAGCAATATGCAAGAAAAACAGTTCTTATAAAAAGTACTTCAGATCTCAAGGTCACAGTGATGCGTGGGACGAACTGATTTATCCTGGAATGAAACAAGGTCTGGTAGGCTCGTTATTGGCCAGTCAAGAAGCCATGGATCGACGGAAAAATAGTTTCGAATTGTACGGTGCTGATTTTATGGTCATGGAGGACTTTTCTGTGTGGCTGATCGAGATAAATAGTCATCCGGACATGAGTTACTCCACCAGTGTTACTACGCGATTATGCCGACAAGTGATGGAAGATACCATCAAAGGTAGTTAATCTAATCTAGACATTATTATTTTTCTCCCATATAGTTATGTAAAAATTGTATTTTCGTTGGCATAGTCGTGATAGATTTTCGAGAAGACAAAAATGCGGATACTGGAGACTTTGAATTAGCATATAAGCAGAAAATGCCGAGCTGCCAGCCGTACTTGGGCGCAGCTCTGTCACTTCAGGGTACTCGTATCATCAATTGTGAGAAGAAATCGAATCTGTATCAGGATTCCAAATCCAGCTTAGTAAAATCTCCGATGGTGAGTTAGGCAAAGATAACAGATAATTTAGCATTGCTAGAGTATCGACAGTGTTTAATTTATTCATTGTTAGACGAAAAAGAAGTCGATGATACACAGCAACATCGGACCAGTGATCGTTGATCTCATCGAGGAACTGGAGATTCAGCTCGATCAAGAGTTGTATTCTTATTACAATACTGATTCGCCCAAGTCAAGACCAGCACTTCCAGCAACTGCACCATCTTCGAAGGCGTCAATTTCAGATGAGAAAGTGGAAACCGTTACAAAGAGTACTTCAGCAAGTACAACATCTATTAACAAAGCAAAATCACCAATTTCGTCCAGGACTAACACCCAGGTATTTAACTGAGAAGAACCGTCGCCATCTCCAAAATGATAATTATTCAATTTGCTATTAATGTTATTCCATCAATGTATAATGTTATGTTTTGTAGAATCACACTAAATCTTCAGATAATGGAAAAAAATCTTCGCATAAACCGGCACGAAAGTTACGCACGTTCACCGGCACTGCAGGCAACAAACTGGATACATCTCCCAGACAAACGTCGTTGATTTCGAAGATTATGGCTCTTCAGGAGCAATCGGCGAACGTGGCGCCTAAGTCCGAAAAACCATCGAGAAAAAATGAGGAGAAGGTTAATTTTAATTCTTCGTCGTTAAACGCTGAGTAAAGACTTCTTTTTTCCTAATTTCTTTATTCTTTATAGATCATCAAAACTGCGATGCGAGACGCCGTGAAGAAGTATAAAAGAAACATAACTATTCGGCCAGAAGTACCGCCACTGCCTTCTTTACTTACACCATCAACAGCGAAAGTCACGCCTGTGTTGACGACGAGGAACAAGAGTCGCAGCTTCGCAAAAAAACAAACGCACCATAAAAAAAATAAAATTTTAACGGATATTTCCGATATGTACGCTGTCGGTCTGAGCCTGACCAAATAATCGAAACAACCTGTCAGTTACTTGTTATTTTTCTCTTTACTGTTGATCAATTTTCCAATTCTATCTACAAGTGATATATGTATACAATTAATAAATGTTACAATTATACAGCTAACAATCGTTTTACTTCCATCAGCATGCAAAATAATGTTAGGATATGTTTTATCGAAAAAAAAGAAACAAAAAGTTTTTCGAGATCGAGATCAATTCATTACAATCCCGACTTCAGCCATTCGCATCAAGAGACACGGTCATGTCTCAGCGCTAAAGTGTAAGCGTGAGAACCAAGCCGTGTATCTACGCGAGCCGGACGAGTTCCGAGCATCTGAGATCGAATCTCAATAACGGCTGTATTAATTAAGTTCTGAGTAGGTTTAATCGATATCTTGGGTTTGAATTACATAATAAAAGTGTTCTTACTTTTCCTCTATGTGTTCTGCAAACGGAGATATTGCAAAGTCTGAATCTGAAAATTTGTATTTAAGAAAGAAACGCTCTGGTTGGTTCATTAAGGCTGCGGTCCACTTGACGCTTCAAAGCATTTGTAGCATCAACATGGCTGGTCTATTTGACGTTTCGGAATGTTCCCAACAACTCTGATTATGTCATCATTTTCGCTCTCGCTTCGCTCCAACTGACTCACCTCGGGAGATGGGGAACGACAATGGTCGTTCTTTTATTATTATTTATTCTTTGCTTTTTATTTTTTACTCTAATAATGAAATAAAATAATAGTATTTATTCTTTGTTTTTGCGTAATAATTTCTTGATCACTTAAATCTATATACAATATTAAGTAAATAAATGTGCATATAACAATATTAATGACGTATTGTAATTTTTTAGTTTTTTTAATATTACATGAAAAACATTGTCCGAACTTTAATCACGTTTCATGTTTAAGAAAAAGTTCATAAAACGCATTGATCGTTGCTTATAGATCTAATCTCTTTCAGCTATAATCTATAATAGTTAGAAATTTTAATGTGCTATATTTGATTGGATTTGCAAATTTATATATTTATATGTTTATATATTTATGTTTTTCTTTTTAAAAATATTTATTTATTGCACATGAAAATGAAAATATACAAGTTTTCAAATGTACATTATGAATTAATTTTATATAGTATATTTTTTAATTTTTATTAAATTTTTATTCAAATATATTTATATTGTCTTCTTGCAAGCATGTATTCCAAAGTAAACAAAAAAATAACATCCCGAATAAAAATTTTTTTATATGGTCATATATAAATATATATTATGATATATAACTCATATATGATGCTATCTGATCATATATTACATCAYATATAATCAGATATAAAATAATATTTGTCCATATTTGTAAATATATGATTTCATATTCAATTATATATGATCATGTATGATAGTATGTTTCAGATATGATTCTATATATTCGCATATATGATTTCATATTCAATTATATATGATTACATATGACAGTATGTTTCAAATATGA
>JANQDE010000013.1:301731-340624 GCA_037157785.1 Cephalotes varians | reverse complement strand
TGAACAAAATAATAACATGTTAAATGAAAATACATATTTATTTCTATTTTTAAATGTACAAATATATTTAAAAATATTAACAATATATTTATATTTAATAATATATTTTAATATAAATATTTGAAAATTTATTTAAAAATTTTTACAATCGTTTTTTCATCATGTAATGAGAATTTTTTTGCTTCCAGTATCTGAAGAGAGACTGGAATCATACGATGAAATTGTAAAGTGCCTTTTATCGTCAGAACTTTTTTAAAACGTGCCGACAACATTTGTTCTTCTTTTTCATACTCATTATTTGTCGAATAACATTCGTACACACACACACACACACACACGCACGCACGCACGCACGCACGCACGCACGCACGCACACACAGAATGAGGCATTTAATTTGCATACCTCGAACAACTTATAAATTATACGTCCTACGAAAAATTGTTATATACGAAAGTTATGTAACTTCGAAAAGGTCATTATATAGTGTATACATTTTTTTAAGCATTTCGGAGATCTCTCAAATAAATAGTAATACATTTGTACATAAAATTGAAAATATTTTTTATTGAGACAAAAAATACGACATTCCATTTAAAAAAACAAAGTTGATCTTGAAATCATCGGAACGCTTATAAAAGAAACTTATACATTTTGTATTTATTCTCTTGAAGTCACGCAATTTTTGCATACAATATCTCGTGAAATGTATTTTTTACACATTTTTTGTGATTAATTTAGATGCCCTTCTTCCCATCCTATATATTTTATGTAATTTAGTATTGAAGTGAAAGATATTATATTTTGAGATAACATATTACGAAACGGGAGATTGTTTCATAACCTGAGTAGTATGCATATCTAAAATCGAGGGATATAAAATTTCTTACGATATAATATCTAAAAGACCTCTCATGTTCCGATTTTAGACCTGCTGCCTAGGTATTAAAACATGTATTGCAAGTCTATAAAAAATAGTCTATAAAAAAAGAAAATTGAAATCAATAATCAGTTCTGATATGTAAGAATTTTCATTAAATGGTTTACTTGAAGTTTTTAGCAAGTCATCGACTGCAAAAGTCCTCTTAGAAATTCCCAAATAAATCGTAATATGAGATAAAAAGTGAGACTTACACGATCGTTGAATGCAGCTTTGAAATCATTCAATAGGCTATACTCTTCATCTGTGTATGTACGAACCATGGATATTGGCGATTGGCCAGTTATCGAGTTGCATATGTCAAATATGTTCGTATGTTCGCAAATAATAGGTTTCTTTAGAAGCAAATGAGATAAAGTACCCCATATATATACGAATCCATCTGTACTAGACATAGCACTAGTATTATCTATAGCGGCAATATCCGATGCTTTTCTCATATTTATCTGTCGATTGCAAAATATTCTGGTTTTTTTAGGTTTTTCTGTTTGTCATAATGATTATATTATTTACCATAGTAGGACAAAGATAGAAATCTTCTCTGTTAGGATCTGATTGTTTATAATTATTCGTGCCCCAAACGTAAACTTTCCCTTTATCAGTCAGTGCAAGTGTATGACTACTTCCACAGACTACCTTAACTAAACAGATCATATACATAAGGCTTGCAGCCATAAATTTTCGATATATCCATACATTTTTATATCTATTTTTATATCTATATATCTATATTTTTATATCTATAAGAATGTGTTTCGAAGAGAAACAAATTACCAATTGTTTTGCCTGGAAGTTGGACCTCACATACTTCATTTAGGAAATCATCGGTGAATTCTAATCTAGAATTACCCAATTGACCATAGAAATTTGAACCCCAACTGTATGTCTTGCCGTTATCAGTAATTATCATATAAAAATCGAAACCGCAACCAATGCATGTAATCTTCTCTTTGATATCCATTTGATACATACCCTCATTGTGGGATGCATAATATATCTAAATTAAATGATCATAACATATATAATTATAAGTAAAATCCGTTATTTAATTATTATTATTGTATTTATTGTATTATTTTAATCATTACTTCACCTTTCCATCATCAGTTAAAATGAGAAAATTGACAAAGCTAGTTGCGATTTTTATAACGCGTGTGTTGCTCCAATCAATCTTATAAGAATAATAAGATATAGACGATGGTTTCTTTCTGTAATTTTTAATAAAATTCGTATTATTTTCATCCTCATCTTCGACCTCGTCTTCAGTCTCGTCTTCAGTCTCGTCTTCAGTCTCGTCTTCAGCCTTGTTTTCAGCCTCGTTTTCAATTTCATTGTTAGCCTCATTAGCCTGGTCTTCAATTTCGTTTAAAATATCTTCAAATAAATCTTCATTCTCCTCTTCAAAGTTTTCATTATCGTACATCTTGATGCGCCAATCATATCTCTTTTAAAAGTAACATAGATTTTTTAAAATAAGATTTTAACTATTTTAATTTTTATAAAGACAAAATCCATCTTAATTCTATAATAATCTGTTTATTTCTGCATGTTTTATTTATTAAGAAAGACATTTTAATTTTTTTACATTTTTTACAAAATTTGATTTTTAAATATCAGAATAATATTTAAGAGATATTTTTCGTTAAAGAATTATTAGTAATTTTATATATAACGTTAAATATTTTCATTGTAATATGCATTTCTGTTATTATACCTCTCCATCTTCAGTAATTAAAATAGCATCTTCTGTTTTAATGACGACAGTCCAGATATTGCAGATCAACAATTTTATTTTTTTGTTGAACATAAAATCCACTTTTTTCAGTTGGTGGTAAGAATCTATATAACCTAATCCATTTGAATATTTGGTGCATGAACGCAGTGCAAGCCTTGGAAGAAAATAATTATAATGTTATTAAATATATATTGTCATAAATATAAACAATAGATCCCGCTTTACACGAAAGCAACCGATGATGTTTCTTGGACTTTCATTTTGTTTGAGGACTTACAAGTCGATTTAAAGTAAAAATGAGTACGATAAATCGATTTAAAACAAATTTGGGTATAATAAAGCACATGGAAAATCGTAAGCAATATGATTTAAACAGCAAACATCGATTCAGTTCAGAACCGAGATTTTTTAATTCTTTCATTAGTCTTACATTTTGTAAAAAGTTTCGATTTGATTGTAATTCGCTGATTTGCTTGTTGTTCAAGTTCTTCTCTTTAAAACTTTCTGTATATATTATGATCTTAAGATCAGACGATGAATACACTGATTGCAATGATGTAGGGCTCATACGCATAAAGAATTTTCTCTTATAAGTTTTAGTAAATTATCTTAAATTTCATAAATTATTGTAGGACAACATGATATTTCGAAGAATTTTATGATTTTCTCTGATTTTTTAATGTCTACCAAGAGATATAAAATATAAATTATGTTCAATTAATTTTAAAATATATAATAAAATTTTAATAATTTTAAAATATGTTAAGCAGATTGATGATTTATAATCGTTTACTGTTTTAAATAGAATAGACGTCTAGTAGTGAAACATAAAATATCTTATATAAATTATACAGCATGATAATTTCAGTCTTTGATTTAATTGCTCACGATAATTTTATCGTGCAGCATATGAATCACACTTAAACTAAATTCATCAATTCCTCAAAATCGTTCAACTGCGTGTAAATGGAGACAGAGAAGTTACTTCTCTTAAATAGAAAATACACAGGATAGAATAAAGACGGTTATGAGATTTTTCAATGATATTTTAATGAAATGATTCTGAAGGCAAGTTTCAAAAAATTGTGTTCAAAGACGATAAATATAAAAAATAAATGTAACGCTCACAGCTAAATAAGATGTGCTGCTAAAGATTTTATTTACAACTGAAATTGAACTACCTCATATAGATTCTTACTGCAGTAATATATTTGATTAATCTTTTTTTTTTATAATACGTTTCGTAAATTTTACGAGGAGCATTGTAAATATTTTGCCTAAAAATTAACAATCTGCTTGGTAAATTTTATTATGTGGTTTGTAAAATATCTTTTTATAGTTCAAAAATTTCTATCATCACCGATAATATTTAATAAATTGTTAAATTGTTCAAGCTTATCACCAAACATGATAAAATTTGTAGTGAATTTTGCGGTAAAATATAACGAAAAATTCTCTGTGTACAATCGACAATTTATCGCTTTTGTCTAAAAACATGAAATTGATTTATTACCACATTCTTTAGTCAACACATTAATTGACTATTTCATTGCTTTTTATCGCATTGTAAGCGTCATTCAGTCCTGATTGCCTATGTGGACGACATAGGACCTTCTTCTTTCTCTTTTTTTTTGAAAATTTCTTGAGATTGTAGTAAAGATTTTTTTATTCTGTTTGATCAGTGGAAAAATCACAACAGCAGTCGCTGCGATCAATGTGAGTAACAATACTATCTCCCCATCTGCATAAATAAAATTAAAATGTATGACATGTCTATCTGTGATGATACTTTGTTCTAGCCAGATAGATTATGAATGACTTTTAGTTTTAATTTCTCCATTTTAAGGGAATTGACAGAAAACAAAAGAAAAGTAGATACTTTATTCTTGTAGTGATGGAAATAAACGCAAAACACGAAGGATTTCTGGTGAAAATTTTTCTTAGAATTTTTCATATAATTTTTCAGAAATTCTACACAATTTTATAAATTTTTACAAAATTTCTCAGATTTTTAATACAAATTAAAATATTTTTCAGAAATACTGAGGAAGTCTACAGCTTTTCTAGAATTATACATGTGAATTTTGAATTTATAAGATTTTTCAGTATATAATTTCAGTCCATAATTTCGGAAAAAATGTATAGAATATGAAAAGTTTGTGATATCTCCAGAAACTTTCATAAATTATAATATGACAAATTGTTAAATATCTTATGAAAAGTTTTTTCATCAGGGATTCCATTAAATCCACTTTTATATTCCGATTTCACATTTAAAGTCGGACCTTAATGAATTAATATAATCTTAATTAAAATATTTAAACCAACTATTAAAATAATTGCGTAGCATCATGAGATTCAAGGTAATCTGGGATATAAGATATGAATATAATATAATTATGACATAAACACGTTGCTTGAAGACTATTGAACGCGACCGAATCTAATTCTGGATAATCGGTCTATTATTATTTCGCAGTTACATGTCGATGTATATCTCTAAAGAAAACAAAAAAAAAAAGAAACTTTAAACATACCAATGTTTGAACTTAATATTCTCCTGTTCCTCTTGATCATTTTTTTTTAAAGGCTTCGAATTGAGTAGCGGAATAGACACCATAATGATCAATACTTGTTAATAACACTTAATATATGTTAAAATACCTAATACATACACGGAAAAACAGTAAAATTTTGCTAAAATATTTAAAGATTTAACTGGATACAAATGTTAAGATAATTTTGTTTGAAAAATAATTATGCAAGATGCCCGAATATAACGAGCAATGGTGCAAAAATTATTAACATTTTAATAATCGGTTTAAGTTTTTTACCTAATTATTTTGATGTGGTTTAACAAAATTATTTTCACATTTGTATCCAGTTGAATTTTTAAATATTTTGGCAAGTCGTCTTTTTGTGTATGTACTAAATATTTTAATATATATTGAATAGTTTAATATGTATTAAGTAGTATCGTAATGAGCACCACAAATGAGCACTAACGCTTGAAAACGAAGAAAACAAATAGTTTCTCCTTTAGAATCTTTCTCCTTTAGAGCCTGCGTAATGTAAATTTGCTTGCGTAGCATTTAAGGCTTGTGTCCATGATGCTAGAACGTGATTCGAATTATCAATTCTACGAATTCTCAAATAATAAATTTCGCATTTCGATAAATCTCGTTATTCGATACATATGTAGAATTAGCTTTCATAACTAATACCTACATTAAAATATTAATCAACATTGTGACTACAACATTTGTATTTTTTAATATTTTTTTTATTTTGATTAAATTTGTTATTTTTTGATTAAATAATTTAATTTTTTTAATAGTTTATATTTTTATGTATTTATTTTTTTAATATATTGTATTCATAGTCCTTTCTTAAATATCACTTAGCGCCATTTCCTAATATCATACTTTTTTTGTAGAAAGTATATATACGATAGCTTTTTTGAAGGGTAAAATTATTATTCTGTTTTGATTTTGAAAAGAGCGTGTACTTGGCGCCTTTTTTTACCTTTTTTTAAAAAAAAATTTGTAATTTTTGATAAATATAATTTCTTTTTTTTAGTAATATATAAATTAATTAAATTTTGTTGAAATGTTTCACCACCATCTCCGTTATATTTTCGATATGCAGTATATGATGGTGCTCTTTAATTAATTATGTTACAAAAATACAAAATATAAATGTAACAGCATCGAGTAAAAAAAAAAGAAAATGAGACATACGTATTCAGAGTCCGTTCTTATTTTAAGATTATGTAATAATATGTAGCGTCTTAAGTAATGTCTTAAGACTAATATGGCTCTGTGATTGGCTTATAACATCTTGACATTATACTTAAAACGATCTTAAATATAAGATTCGACTGTGAATACCGGCCATACTACTATTACACGAAACAGGTATATGTATTTGTATGTACATACGAATGAAAGATCATATACGTAAGTTCCTACATATTAGTTGACCAACGGTTGGTTTTAAATCGGAAACGTCGGCAGTTAAGAAAACAATGTTGGATCGACATTATTAGAATGCTACGACCGATGAATCGTTAGACAGGCTATTTATTTATTTATTTTATAAAAATTAAAGGGATTGCTGTGCTTCCTTGTATATTTTAAACTATTTTAAAATAACCAGCAGTATTTTTAACTATTTAAGTGTCTACATTATTAATTGATTAACGATTATACCACAACCATTTGTTGAATGATTTAGCCGAAGTTGGACCAACCAATAATTTTTCTCAAAATAATATTAAATAAGATCTCATTATCGTAATAAGGGTACAGTATCAAAGGAAAAATCATTTAGAGAAAAGAAACTTTATTAATACGTTATTTTTCAATTTACTGTAATAATTTTTTATTTCAAAGTGAATTAAAATGAGTGGAAGGCCTCTAGGGCGCTCTAGGCTTCTGTGATTGATGGTGTCCTATCGAGATATGATCAATCGGGATACTCCCAAATTAATATTAGCTAAAAATTATACATGTATTGTAAAGTTCTACGCACAAAAAATGGAAAAAATATTAAGAACGTGAATAAATATTAAATATTTATACCTTGTCTATAATTACAAACTCATTTAGAATCACAGGAACTAATAATTGACGCTTCTGATTTACTGTCGCGACAACCGCTTCTACGATTCTAAATAAGTTTRCAATYGTATTATGGACGAATATAATATTTATTTCTGTTCCTAATATTTCCTCCATTGTGCCTTACAATCAATGTTAGTTCATTATTACTTGGCAACATTAGGCCAGAATTTAGACAGCATCGTATCTCTTGATTTTAAAATCTTATATCCACTTTTTTCTAAAAATCAAAACAAACTCTGTGACAACTGATTCTCTTCTATCAATAACAAAAGTACTTTTTTAAATATTTGTATGTTTTGTCCAATATTTAAAATATATAAAGAAAAAAGATAAATAAAATGAAATCTGTAAACAAGAAAATAAGATATACATCTAAAATATCATAAATAAGATTTCCTGATTATTTATTTAATAAATATCGTATTATATTGTATTGTTTAAAATTATAATAGTAGGATTAAAAAAATATTTAATATTTAATAAAACTATATTTTATCTCGATATAATAACTATCTCATTAAAAATTATTATACAATAAAGCTGCGGATTATTCATTGTAAAAGTCTGGAATAATAATCATCTAATCAAAATCAAGCATCAATCACAAATTTTCTTTGAGAGTTCTGCATATTTTTGCCTTAAAACATTATTATAAGAAAATCCATAATTTGTTCTCTTGTCAGAATATTAATTAAAAGACAAGAAGTTATGCAACTTATTAAAGATAATAAGTATATGATAATATGTTACAGACGTAAGTGCGATTTTGCTTTTTCAAAACATATTTTACATTTAAAAATCAACAATTATAAACTGTACTTATTTTAGTATTAAAATGTAACAATGGATAATTAAATTCATATTAAAATTTACAAAACCAAAAAATTCTTAATATTATAAGATAATTGAATTATATATGTTCAATAATTAGAATCAGTCAGAGTAATATACATCTACAGATCATTTTTCATCACAAATCCAATAATTATTTCTATTTATTTACTTAAAAGTTGCAACTTTTTAATTGTTAATTTCAAGTCAGTAGCGCATTAAAATTATAAAAAATACATAAACTTCAAGATTTATATGTTATACATTTAAAATAAAAGAATATACAATTTTTATAATTAAAAAAATATAAGTTAAAAAAGAAATATGAAAAAGCTTTCAACACTGTAGGTGCCATTTGCTAACAGTAAATTAAAAATATGTTTAATTCAATTGATTTCTTGCGGCGCTTTATCATTATGATGAGAGAGAGAGAAAGAGAGAAAAAAAGAAATATGGATTCACTTCACTATTACATCAAAGGCAAAACCAACAGTTGAAACAATGAAAAGCATGTGAAAATGCTTCAAAAAAGGTGAAAACAATTCCATTAGGTAGAAAAGCGATGGCGACTGTTCTCTTGGATTTTCATGGTGCTGTGCTCATCGACTATCTGGAAAAAGGAAAAACCGTCAACGGAAAATATTATACAGCATTATTGGATTAATTGAATGATGTTATCAAAGTGAACAAAATTTTAAAACATACTTATGATTCACACGATTTTGCGCGCGCATGTGTGTGTGAAACCTTATTTAAAAGCTTCAGGTAGGTATATTTTTTCTTTACAAGAGATGCTCAAAGTGTCTTCCATCATTTTCCGCACATATCTGAACACGATGTATACATGATTGGCGCATTCAATTGTAAATACTAGGTAGATTTTCTGGTGATAAATGGATCTGTCACAAACATTCTTTACGCGTTCCCATAGATCCTCTTCATTGTTAATCGATGTTTCATAGACGATAGTTTTCAAATGATCTCACAGATGAAAATTATTCAGTTATTTCGCATTTATTTGTATCCATTATTTCGAAGCATTTGCGACTTAATGTACATAGGAACATTTGCTTTTTCTTTTTATCCAGAAACGCTTACGAACTTTTAAAACATTACTTATGATTCACCCAGTGTATAATATACAAGTTGAGTTACTCAACTGGGACGAGTTATATCTTGAATTTGATTAGTGATAAGGCGTACTACTTATCAAAAATGTGAAATATCTCATGAAATGTTGATTTTACATTGTACCCAAATACCTTCTTACGCAGACTGTTTCGAGAAATCGATCTACATAAAAAAAAAAATGTGTAATTTAAAAAAAAGTGTATTTATATTTTTTAGATGCATCGTTTCATTTATAAAAAAAGTAAACTCTTTGAAAAATAAGAAATCTTTCTATACTATTCAACTGATTTCTGTATAACTTTTTTGTATCACTAACTAAACTCGAAATATAATTCATCTCAATTGCATGGCTCATCCTGTATATACAGATGTATGTATATACAGTCAAATATTTATAGCATACACACTTGCACATGAAAAAAGACATCAAGTTATCTTAAACTAATATGGTAGAATTCAGATTTTATAACGTCAGAACACTATTTCTCTTTATTCATTGATTTTTTTTGAATGTAGCAATAGAGACCTTAATTCAGAATTATAAAAACATATCGCAACCATTATAATATATCTCAAAACGGAGGAATTTGATCGGGTAACTTTTCCAGTAAGATGTGCGGAGTCCTTTATGTGTTAAATAATGAAATGATAATTATGCACTCATACAATCTGTACAATAATAAAATTTGATAAAATAATTATTTGACAATTAGAAATATTAGTTTTACAAGCAATCTTACATTACCTATTTTCTTCAGTAAAATACATATTTTGGAATACGTTATTCGCACGTTCAATTCTATCTACATCTAAATATTTCATTATAAGCGTTTTAATATTACACAAGTTTCTTATTTTTACATGATCTAGTATTTTACATGATAAAGTAAGCGAAATCTCAATAATATTTTAGCAGTCATGAACAAAATCTTAATTTCAGTATTTGTTAGAAAAATATATAAATTAAATATTATAAAAATTTATCGAATAAAGAATATTATGTAATTAGATTCTGCTCTAAAATTCTGAAAAAAATATAATCAAGAAATACATTAAGCATAAAAGTATAAAGCGATCATTTTAAAAATATTTTTTCTACAATAAATATTAGGAAACGTTGAATAAGAAATATTATGTCTGATCTAACAACAACAACAACAACAACAACAAAATAACAACAACAACAACAACAATATTAATAATAATAATAATAACGCAGTAAAATTTATGATTTGCGCAATTCGTGCAGGTTTACTGTTGTTTGTGAGAGATAATAAGATGTAATCAAGATATGCCATGTAATCAGGTTTCTTTGCTGATGTGAAAATTGCATCAAATAATACATTTCGTCATCGTTTTCGTTTTCTAGAAATTTTTTTTATTTACTTTTATAATGTAAAATGTAGAATGCTCAAATTGTTTGCTAGAATGTCAAAATTTTTTGCAGCATTGCTCGTTATGTTTGAACGTTATACATAATAAAATTTCGCTAGTTTAACAAAATTACTTTCAAACCTAGCTATATTTTTAAATATTTTAGCAAAATCGTTCCTTTCGTGTAAGATAATGTCATAAAATATCAAATAATGAATATCATCTTTGATGTAATAAAAAACACTGACGCAACAAAATTTACGATTTACAGGCTTTACATCGTATGTGAGAGATATCATAGATATCTAGAAATACTTACATACAGGAGCAGTCAGTAAATGCTTGCAGTCAGTTTTTAACAACGATCATAAGTGTACTGTTAGTTATTTGTCTATTGAATTTTCGGAAAGAATGATCTTCGCATAGTGGAAAAATTCTTCTACCAACCGAATTTTCTTTGTTGCAATCGATGTTATCAGTTCTTCTTAAAATTTCATCATTTTTTTCACGTTCACATTGGATACTTTGATATTTCCAACCAAAGATATTGTGCACTTTATATAAATTTAAATCTTTTTTATATGTGTAAATACGGTACTCTGTCATACCTTTGATCATCTGATTATTATACGTATTGTGGTTTATAATAATTTACTAAATTGGTAGCAGCGTAGTACTAACATTTTAGTGTCTATTTTTTTATAAGTATTTTATGAATATTTCAATACTCTAGTAAACATTTCTTTTTTGTATGTCAAAGTAAAAAATTAATAAATAATAAAAATGACATTAAGTAATATCAGTTTTTCTTGAAATTTCGGAAGAAAATTTTATCCATCTTTTTAATTATATTTATATTTATATTTGAATTTGTGTGTGTGCGCGCGCGCGCGCGTGTATGTGTGTGTGTGTGTAATACTTTTCCGAAACACACTTAAAATTGATTGATTTGATAATCAATTTCAGTTTGTGCTTTTAAAATAATTATAAACTTGTTTATAACGCAGCATTGTAGAGTGACATTATTGGATCGCATTCAGACTCTCATACGATGGAAAACTCGAACATTTCTGACAATAATGAACATGACTCTAAGGTAGGTGCAAAAACAATCACGTAAAGATCTAATGGTGTAATTGATTTTTATGTTATATTTTAAGAAAGATTATTTTTAAGACTTTTTTTAATACATGCGAAACGTACATATTAAAGGCACATAGTGCAAAGACATTGTGATAAACAATTAAAATAATCTGACTTGTATGTTTACAGAATTTCACCGTGGAAAATGGCGTTTACAAGGGACAAGTAAAACATAATTTGAATAAATACAAGAGTCTTGGAGAAATGATATGGATCAGCATTAAAAATAATGGAGATAAAATCGCACATGTGAGTCAATGTACACATATAATATTAATACATAAAATTTACCAGAAAAATAATTGTAAATTTTTAAAACTTATAATGTTTATTTAAATAAAAAAAAGATGTAATAAAAATATATTTTAGAATTAATAAGACTGGTATTAATAATAATAAATATACAATTCGTCGCTTTTCAATTTGTCGCGATATTGCCTGTTAACTTGTTTATAATAGGTGTTTATATGATACGTATTAAACTAAAATTTATTTTATTAAACGCAAGATGTACAAGTTTTTGAACAAGCAACGCTAAGAAAGAATGCATAGTATTCGGTAACAGGTAGGAGAAAATTTAAAGAATAATTCTAGATAAAAAAATAAGACAAAAATAAAGATTAACAAAAGTGCAATAAAAACTTCAGAATTATAAATTTAAACAAGATAACATTGAAAAAATTAAAACTGAGAATTAAATTTGCATGAGATGCAATACAGATTGTGATGATCAATTTCCGAAGAATAAGGTGGAATTTCCACAAAAGAATCGAATTATATCTCCAGAAGAAAGGTATATTGAATATTTATTATAACAATGTTACTCTAAAATTTTATGTAAATTTCTTTGTAAACGTTGAATGTAGGAGAATTTACATCACTGCTAAATAACTTTCTATACTCAAGCGTCGATGTACATACTTTGACGCCATATATACAGGCGGATTAACGAATTGCTATGATTTTGCGCAAATGTTTAAACATTTATAATTTAAAAACAAAGTACCTTCATCGCAATTTTGTTGTTCCTTATTTTTATTTTATTTTTTTATGTAAAATTACTCTTTAAATTTTTTCCCACCTATTGCTGAACACGCTATATATATAATAAAAGAAATATATTATTATTATCAATATTAATGCTTAAACGTAGTTTATCATTATGTTATGGTATTTTCCAAAAAAATTATTATTAAAATAATTTTTTATGAAATATTACATAATACTTATACATTAACAATTAGATAACAAAAATTTTATTAAATATAGAAACATAAAGATAAATAAAGATAGATAAAGAAAAAAAATTTAAATTGCAATTTTGAAAGAATTGTGAAATTAATAACACTAGCAACAGTATTAAAAAATAAAATCATTATTTCAATATTGTCAAATTAAATTTTTTGTTTTACATTTAATCGCGGACAGTAATTATTATAGGAATAAATATCTTGAAATTATCATTTCAGCAAATTTCTCGTGATATATATAATTTATTAGGAATTAAAAAAAAAAACTAATGTGAGGGAAATAGAAACGAATTTAGCTTGATTTTCTTAAAAACTGATTAAAAAATCTTTGCGAATGTACATGGTTAAATTTTTGTTAATTTTTTGGTTTGCAATCAGTAAAAAATAGTTGTTCTGGAATTGATAATTCTTTTAATCGCATGAGCTAATTATGCTGCATCATAATAACTAATTTTTTGCAGTTTAAAAATATTTTTTTATAATAATGATGCGACTGTGCAGTTGGATGCATGTACTGAAGAAACAGTCACTTATGCAGAGCTGCAAGATAAGATTGTGAGATGCGCCTTGTGGCTGCAGAAGCAAGGAATCAAATCCGACGATATTATCAGCGTGTGCACGGGTAATCACCTTAACTCCATCGTGCCTTGTCTTTCTGCAGCTTATATCAACGCAATCTTCAATCCGTGGAATGAGAGCATGGACTTGCGTAAGTTCTTCCACGATTATCAAATATTCCAAGTATTTAATTATGTTACGTTTCAATATTCTCTGCCGATGATATTCTATGTACAGAATGCTACAGAATGCACAGATTTTCAGCACTGGTAGTGAATATCAAAATATAAGATGTCTTCCGTTTTACGCATATATGCGTATTCATCTATAATATATGTAACGTATATTATAAATAAATGCGCGCATATGAAACGGAATGCATCTATTAGCCTTCATATAATTCTAGTACGCGCGGGTATTTCGAACTAAATGAAACACTTCTGGACCTCGACTCTTACATACTCGACTCTCACACTTTTTTTTTAGAAGATTTAAAAATGTTCTCGCATTTGGCAAGAAAACATCACGCAATAATCATCACTTTGTAGAAATTTTTGTTCTACGATTTTTTCAAGCTTTATTTAAATGTTTGTTTCAAATTATATATAATTAAATTACACATAGAAATCACATCAGAAGGGATTCGACTCAGCCTTCTGTCATCATTAACCACAGATTAGAATTCGGTCATGATTTTGATTGGGACAGAGTGGAAGTATTAGATGAAGAGTTAAATTTGAATAAGCGCCTTATATCTGAGATGATATATATCAAAAAACAAAAACAAGGTTTAAATTTGAAAAAAGACACCGATTTATTACACCCAATCTACAGTGACCTCTTTTAATGATCATCTCTGATGTAAGTTTCTACTCATTTGTCACTGTTTTCGTGGAAATTGAGGAGGAGATAATATTTATGCCGAACCACATTTCATTATTGTACAGTCCTTAAGCATTACTCGATACATACGTATTATATTTGTTTATCTTCCCTACTTAATAAGTTTTATTAATCTATTTATTTATTTATTTATTCTGTTTACACCTTTCTTTTATTTTATTTTGTAAAAGAGAAATTTAAAAATAACTTTTATATTTTTTACTTCTGACAAACTTTTTCTCACTAATCCTTTATCCGTTGACTTTTAACGTTACTTTTATGACATTGACTTGCACTATAGCTGACCGTTTTTTACCTATATCTTAGACACAGTACGGAAGATTAACAGATATTGACCACGTTTGTTAAACTCTGCAAATTTGGCACTGAAGAGGACTCAAACTGAGAGTCGAAACGTTTGTTGAAATACATATATCATCAACACCAAGGAATTTTCATTTTACACATCCCTTTTGCACCGATATCTGCTGAGGCTTGTTGGCAATTTTTCTCTCAATTTGGATAAATTAAATTATATTAAATATTTTATTTTAATTTTTTAATTTATTTTTTTAAATTAATTTTTTTGTTGTAATTAAATTAATTTGCTTTAAATTAATTTCTTTATTATAATTTTATTGTTTTAGATATATGTTGTATATATTTATTTTTATAAGTCTCTTGAATTTCTAATTTTCGCTCCAAACTTCCAACATTATTTTCCAATAACGATATGGGAAAGGAGCTCATTGGCAGTTTTCACAATTTTGGCATTCAACTTTTTAATTAACAGACAATTAATTATTATGATCAGGGGTTCATTTTATCTTGCAACCTGAAAAAAAAATAAAGAAAAAAATATTTTTTTCAGAAAAATTATTAAGATATCTATTTCATTGTTTTTACATTGTGTTTATTATATTTTTATCTATAATTAAGAATTTTTTCACGTCGATTTCAACGGAATGTCTGTGAAACGCTGACGAAAAAATGCTTTGCCACGAGGATGTGGCGCCATATCGGAAGATCTCCAGATCAGTAGTCATCTGAAATAGTCCCAATTAAGATTTTCTTATACAAAAAAAGTGTCTGCTGGATAGATGGATAATTGACTTTGGATGAAAATTAACAAAATGGCAATTATTTAAAAAAAAGTGGAATTTTTGGTCGAAAATTTCGCTTTTCTATTTGCGTAAAAAAATATCAATAAATTATAATTCTAAAAAAATATCAATAAATTATAATACTAATTTATCCAAAAAAAAACATTGTTTTACAATTGTGAAGTGAAAGTGATACGTCCAATAATTTTTGCTCTATCTTTTTCGTTAATTCGAAATCTGTTTCTGAAAAAAAAATGCTTCTTAAAAATGTCTTTAATGTTTCGTTTTTATTTTTTGGAGTTCCACTTTAAGATTTTAACACAATATTCTACACTTGAAGCTAAATTATACAAAAATTATACAAAAAAACTTTTTTTATTTTTTGAATCCAACAAGGTAGAATAGACCCTTAAATTAATATGAAGAAAGATATATAGAAAGAATTTTTCTCTACATTTTTATATCAAGACCGATTATTATATATTTCTTCGTAATAAGTAAAATACGAATATGCTGCATTGTAGCCAGCTTGTTCCAAAGGCTTAAGTTGATACAATCAAAAGCTGCTCATATAAAAAATTCTTTACTAATTAATAAAAACATAATAAAGAAAAAAACAGATTGCAAATATGTACTTCTTGATAAAGTATATTTTTTAATGTATAACTTGTACATTTTTAAATGTTATTTTGTAATGATTGAATAGCAAATTGTGTTGTTACAGAAAAATAAATATAAAGAATTTTGAAGTGTAGCTTGTTTTAACATAGAAATATTAAATATAAAACATAAAAATTTAATCTGAGTTACGTTGTAATTGAATG
Organism: Cephalotes varians; assembly: GCA_037157785.1. Classification (NCBI taxonomy): domain Eukaryota; kingdom Metazoa; phylum Arthropoda; class Insecta; order Hymenoptera; family Formicidae; genus Cephalotes; species Cephalotes varians. The sequence goes on along the minus strand of JANQDE010000013.1, from coordinate 324,230 downwards.
TTTGCACACTTTTTACGTGCGCAACAGAACTTGCCAAGTCTGTATGTATATCTCATCTCTAATACATTTGATTTAAATCATTTTATTATAACAATTATTGTTATTTCTTAAATAAATATATCAATATATATATATATATATATATATATATATATATATATATATATAGTAAGAAAACTTTCCTGTTAACTAATAATAAGTCACTTAGATTTATTTTCTCAAGCTAAAGAACATCAATAAAAAATTTTGAAACGTTCAAAAATTGTCTCTTCAGATCTTTCTTTTTTTATTTAATGCTTGTGTAACTTAAGTAAAACTTAGGGAAAAAAATGTCTATGTTATAAAAGAAATATTTTATGATAATTTTTCCGTTGTTTTATTTGTCATACATAAACGGAACGCAACTTGATTTTTGTGTCAATGAGCCCCGGTTTCCTTTATACGCGAACCATTTTATTTACATTATTTAGCGCAGTATTTATTTTTTATTATTTATAATTTATTTGTTTCATGCAGAAACTGCAATGCACGTTTTGCAACAGACTACACCGAAGATTATCTTCTGTAGCGAGAAATCTGTAGATGTCGTTTTGAGCGCTTTGAAAAAGAAGAATTACGGTTCCATAGTGGTGACTTTCAACAAACCTGTCGAACATGCGATTTCATTCTTCGATATCCTGAATAATTGCAATGATGTAGAAATAGCAAATTTCCATTACATCAAACTCGATGACATCAAGAAAACAGGATGCATCCTGCATTCGTCGGGCACTACGGGGATGCCGAAAGGCGTCGAACTGTCCAATTATGTTCTATTAAACATGGGTCAGGAAAAATCTATGGACATGAATAACATGCCATCACTTTGGTTTTCTTCTCTTTATTGGTTGAGTGGGATAATGATGAACTTGAGTGCGATCGTGCAAAGTAGCATTGTAATTCTCTATCCAGAATTTGATGAAGAGATGACTTGTCGATTAATCGAGAAATACAAAGTAATGTTATATTATACATAAAAAGCTTTTATCTCTTTCTCTTAGTTTCTTTTTGTTTCTTTCTTTTCTCCCTCTTTCTTTCTTTATTAAATAATTAAAACGAAATAACTTTAAATTAAAAAAAATTTTTTTATTTAAAAATAATGGTAACTAAAATGTTTCACGTTGATATAAATAAGTAGATGTAATCTTTTTGCTATAAATAATTATCACAATGATTTAGTGAGTTTTGACTACTGGAAATTCTATGATGAATTCGAATTGATTTTCTTCATGATCATATTGTAATGTTTTTAATGCGATAATTTATTATTACTATTAGTATAATGCCATTAATTTGTGTATCAAAATTTCTCGTGCATTTGTTGATGAATTACATTTTAATGAGTTGAATAATGATAAGAAATAATTTAAACATGATAATATTTCGCAACTAAGATAACTGCAAATTGTGACTAATAAAGAATATATTATTGCGTTTTATGGTACTATTTACTTGTTTATATTATAAATTGCATAATTAGTTTTTATATTTACGAGTATACTTACTTTGCGAATAATATGACAGAACACAAAAATATAAATTCTTTTATTGTCCAGGTAACAACTGTTTTTCTTAGCACAAGCATGATCAATCGGTTTCTTAGAGCGGGTTACACAAAAAAATATTCTTTATCATCTTTAAAAGTTATAATGTGTGGTGGTGCAATTCTTAAACCAAAAGTACAGGAAGATCTGAGATGTAATTTACCACACGTCCACATATTTCAAAGTTACGGTAAATATCATTATAATACGATAAAATATTAGTACATATTAATGTACATTATAAAACTTCAATTATATTTCTTATATTTCTAGGAATGACGGAAATCGGTGGTTTCGTAACAGTGCAACTTCCGAATCACAAGAATGGATCTTGTGGAACGGTAGTCAATAATGCGCAAATTAAGATCATGGACCCTGAAAGTGGAAAAGTACTTGGTCCGAATCAGTCGGGAGAAATATGGATAAAAAGTGATAAAATAATGAATGGTTATTATAGAAATCATGACGAGACAAAAAAGGCGATTGATGAGGAAGGTACAGAAATTCTATTTCTATAATAATAATAATAACAATAATATTTAAAATAATTAGTTATATGAGTTTACTGCGTGCAAACTAAATAAATTATATTCCATTAAATCCGAAAGAATTTAATAATATCATAAAAATCTATTATCATAAAAGTAAGTTCTCAAAATACTTATAGGATGGTTGCACTCGGGTGATATCGGTTATGTAGACGAAGACGGGGAATTGTTCATTATCGACAGAATAAAGGAACTCATAAAGTACAGAGGATATCAAGTTTCTCCTGGAGAAATCGAGAATATGTTAATATTGCATCCAGCAGTGCTAGAAGTTGCAGTAATAGGCGTGCCTCATGCATTGGATGACGAACATCCTCTTGCTTACGTCACCAAGAGACCTGGCGCCAAGGTAATATTTTATAAATATGATATGACAGAATAAAAATGAAATATAATTAGAATGTCATTAACAAAATAATGGCAAACCGATTTTAAATATTCCGTAAGCTACCTTAAATATTTAATAGATATTTAGTAGATAAAAAAATTTCAGTTATAAATGAACATTGATGCGATCAAAGAAACCAAAAAAGCAAATAAAAAAATGTGTATATTAATTCTCTCAAAATCAGAGCGTAATGAATAAATCAGTTTAAGTAATTTTTTTTATATTCGATAAAAACATAAAACAATCGTGAAAAAGAAAAAGTTTTAAGATAAAAATACAATGTCTCAACCGATGCTTTAGACTATAACTCTATAAAATATGATATGATATAAAATTGATATTAGTAAATTCTACAATTCCATAATAAAGTTCTTAATAAATTTTTATTGTTAAGACTTTATAATATTTTAACATAGACATATTTTAACAATTTATTATAATCAATTATATCAATATTATAAATCAATGTGTTATAAATATCTTTATCCTTATTTTATATTGAATTAAATTAAATATTATTGGGTTCAAGGAGAATCGTTATGTCTATATTACTTTAATATGAAATAAAAAATATCATTTTGTACTAATTTATTTTTTTTGTACAGGTGACAGAACAAGAATTGATAGACTTTGTGGCAAAAAACATGATGGATAACTGTAAATTACGTGCAGGAGTTATATTCCTGGACAGTTTCCCATATACTGGTTCAGGGAAAATTTCGAGAAAAGATTTAAAAGAAATGACTAAGAAACTAATAAAACTACATTGATCTATTATATAATTATATTTTTTCACAAGAATATAAATTTATAAATATGTATAATCATATACCCGAGTAGCACAAAAACATTGGTCTTATATTGGATCTACGTCAATTACCCAATGGTCTTATATCGGTCCGACGTTTTGAAATGACATTGAACTGATATTGGCGGCGTCATGTTGGTTTACCTACCAATGGTTGGAAATGTTGAATTTTACATTTAACCAACATTATACTAACAACTGAAAAATGATCCAATCGCTTAAAAACATTGACCCAATATCGGATATATGTGGATTGTCTAAATTCTAAATATTGGCATAATATTGCCAAGTGATAATGAACTAACATTGATTGCAAGACCTTGCGCACAATGGAGGAAATATTATGTAATATAGGAACAGAATAAATATTAAATATTATATTCGTCCATAATACGATTGCAAATTTATTTAGAATCGTAGAAGCGTTTGTCGCGACAGTAAATCAGAAGCGTCAATTATTAGTTCCTGTGATTCTAAATGAGTTTGTAATTATAGACAAGATATAAATATTTATTCACGTTCCTAATATTTTTTCCAGTGTGCGTAGAACTTTACAATACATGTATAATTTTTAACTAATATTAATTTGGGAGTACCCCGATTGACCATGTCTCGATTGGACATCATCAATCACAGCGGTCTAGAGGCTTTCCATTGTTCATTTTAATTCACTTTGAAATAAAAAATAATTATTACAGTAAATTGAAAAATAACGTATTAAGGAAGTTTCTTAAATGATTTTTCCTTCCTACATATACCCGATATTTTTCAATGTTTTTATGCGATTGGATCATTTTTCAGTTGTTGGTATAATGTTGGCTAAATATAAAATCTAATATTTCACCAACCATTGGCCATCGGTAAACCAGCGTGACGCCAATATCGGTCCAATGTCGTTTCAAAACGTTGGGCCGATATAAGACCCCATTGGGTAATCGACATAGACTTAATATAAGACCAATGTTTTTGTGCTATTCGGGGAATGTCGTCTTATAAAAGGATGTTTCTAGAATTTTACTAAAAAAGTTATCTTTATGGCGTTTTTTGGCATTGTTGACAATGTCTTAAAGACGTCTCTTTTAAGATGTCTTTTGAACGTTCTTTAGACATGCATGTTGTTTGGGCAATTTGTAGTACAATCAAATATAATTATTGTACTTACATCGACATTCATAAAAAAATCAGATGTAAAATAATATAACAGTACATAATAATATATAATAATGATTTATTACATTATTATTATTTATATTTATATTTTGAATTGACAAATAGAAAATAGTGTTATATTATTATGCGAGGCATACAACTGCAAATCCGTGGCTTTTGTTGCAAATTTTAAATTGTACAAAATGGTCTTAAAACTAATTTAATGTACGAAAACATGGAGCATACTGATTGCTTAATATTATTTTAATCAACTACCAAGCAATGTGTCAGATGTATATAATAACATATCTTATTAAATTAAAATATTAAATAAATTTCAATATTTCTGTTAATTATGTTCTTATAATTTATTACGTATATCAGTTTATTATGTATTAAAATTATAGATATTTTTACCATTATATTTTTTGACAAAACATTAAAATTAGACTTTTACTTAGATATTCTCAAAGTGACTCTTAAAAAAAAACGGTGAAATGATAAGCAATATGTTATTTCTTAAAATCAAAATCAATAAAGTGATGACTTTTTCGCGATTTCTTCAAGAATGCGACAATGTTCGCAACAATGTTCATGTTTGATATTTGCGGGAAAAGTTGCACAATATTGCTCGGATTTCGAACTTAAAACGCATCTAATTTCTCCACATTTTTTCAGAATATAAGTCYAGTGAAACATACATGGAAAAACTTAAGACGTAAGCAGGAAGCCAAATTACAATAAAAAACTTTGATAAGATCATCATTGTAAAAATTTGGTTATAACTGATCATTTTACTCTCTGCTTAAATCTTACTGTTTAATAGTTTCTGTGGGTGTGTGCGAGGAGAGCTATTAGCGTTATTGTTATCATTTTATCCTTGTTTTATATTCAATAAACAATAAAGAATGATAATTACAGCGTCTTCCCGACGCATTTTATGTACCATTTTATGTAAAGGCCCAACTACATAAGACGCAGCACACAAATCGTATGCGACAGACAATCAGAAGCATTAATGGTAACTATTGCTGCTTCTGATTGGCTGTCGTGTCTGCGTTGCGACTTGAGATCCGCGTGTTGCGTCTTATGTAGATAAGTCTTAATGCTTTAGATTGATACCTTTTATTAAGGTGATATCTTTCCATGTAAATATTTACAACAAAGTTTAATGTTTAATGAGAGTCGCAAACATTAATAAAAATATAAAAATGCAATAATTATTTGAGTAAAATAATTTATTTAAATGTACATTTAAATCAAATTCTTAAAATTTGTTATTTGAGAGTCGATTAAAGCTAAACACTGACATTGTAAAGTGTGCATAGTTAAACCCATGTGCATTAATATCATGAATTATCGGTTCTATATGTTTGATATGTTATTAAGGTTCAAATAATATTTATATTTACATTTTAATAAAGAGTTTATAATTGTAAGAGTTTGAATATGTTTCTTTTCGACCTTCCTCAAACCGTTCCTCTATATCTTTTGTTAATTTGTATTTAATAACACACGCTCCATGATACTGTGAGAATATAAGAGAGAATGGCAACGCAGACAAATATTCAAAATAATTGGGAGAAGTATTTTACCAGAGTGAATCATTCTTTAAAATGTAATATTTGTAATGCAATTTGTACAAGACAATGTGGTCCGGTACATTTATACAGATCTCATAATATAACTGATCAAAAAATCATCTTACAATGGAACAACGACAACCACTTAATATGGCAACATTACTTCAAAAAAGACTTATTTAGTGCAGAATGCAAATTTTGTGGCAAATTACTCAACAGTGCGTATTACAAACGGAATTTAGACATACATTTGAAATTAGTTCACTCACAAGAAATAGCTGCAATACAAGAAGAAATTACACGTACTTGGGTATCACTACATTTCACGTTTGACTATGATTATAAAACAAATTGCAAGTACTGCGATTATTCTGTTAAAATATATGACGGAGTGGATGTCTTGAAGAATCACTTGAATGAAGATCATGATTTAGACGAATATGTCGTACATCGCATGTGAAAAGGAGCTTAAGTATTTAGAATCAATAATGCAATGTACAACTGAAGAAATGTAATGTAGCTACAAATTTTCAAGGTAGTACACATTTTCATGGTAATACACATTGATAGTAAATTGAAAGGGAACGGAAGATCAACGGAGGTAAATGTTATTAAAACCAACAAAGCTGTGCAACTCAAGACAGAATCTGGAGATAACATTGTACGTAACATTAGTAATAAACTTTAGCTTGAATTTAGAATTTATAAACAAGCAAGAGCAGCTTTGACGAGTAATTATCCGTTTTCCGTTGTTACATAATGTAAAGCAGCTTTATGATTAAAACATCAATTTTCTTACGAATAAATAATTTACTACTTACTTTATTAATGATTTGCTAATTAATCAAACATTGTCAAATATTCTTTGTGTCTATTTATCAGTTCATTTATCATATATTATATAAAGTTTTATAAAGCCAACGAATACATTATAGCAGTTATAATATGTATACACGTATCAGAATTATAAAACTTATCAGGATACTATGAAAATTATTTAAAATAATTTTTGTTCGCTGAGCAAATTCAGGCGTTCGAATTATTTATGATTTAAGTATACTAATCTTAAAATCCGGATGGTATTTATAATTCTAATCCATATACATTTATGTAAAATGTATTATTGCAAAATTTTTAGAAATAATTTTTAAATATGTTAAAATTAATATAAAATTAATATAATTTAATAATAATATTATTATTGAAATATGCTTATAATTTTGTGTTCGTATTTATTAGTAAATTCAAACTGTTTATCTTAATATTTTTTTATACACAGATTAATAAAATGAATCAATTAATGTAAAAAAAAATACATTGCTCAAACAAAATATGTAATCGCATATTGCAAATTGCATAATTTTTTTTGTATAGCAATTATATGTGTTTTCTTTTTACCAATTAATTCATCTCATTGTAACTGTGCATAAAAATATTAAGATACAATTCCCAAAAAATGAACTGTTTGAAGTTTCGAACAAATACAAACCCAAAATTATAAGCATGTTTAAATAATATTTTGGTCATTAAATCATAATTAACTTTAACATGTTTAAAGATTATTTCTAAAAAGTTTGCAAAATATTTTAAATTAAAATGTATCAAGAAAATGTAAAAAAAAATTTTTTAATCTATTGACTTGCGACAATTTTACTTTAATATTTTTGTATGTAAAATAACTAGAAAAATCATATTTTCTAAAAAAAAATTATATAAATTTATTTAAATAAATGACGGTGTTCTCCATGTGATCTTAAAAATCGATTTTTTTCGAGAAATAGATTTATCATTATTTGTCCTCCTTCAAACTATACAACTTTCTTCCGAAACATTTTTTAATGAAAGCTTTCATTCTCGAAAAATCTGAATCGCCATTATTTCAAATTGGATAGAAATTGAATTGAATTTTTAAGTAAGTAATAACAGTTGTCCAGTGATTGTGTATCTGATCTTGCTGTAATAACGTCAAAAAGAATCACAGCAAAATCAGATACAATCACTAGACAACTGTTATTACTTATTTAAAAAATCTGAATTCACTACATATCTACGCCTACCTGTTAACAATTGACTTGGATTTTATTATTTGGACCTCTATATTATTTTATTGAAGACTGAAGAATTTCCTTTTTTCCATCATTGGATTATAAAATTTTAATTTATAAAATTAAATTAAATTTATAAAATTATATCCAGGGAGATCTTCTGATACGGCGAAGATAATAAAATATTTAAAAGAACATACTTTTAAAGGAATTACAGTAAATGTTGTATACTAACCATCTTTATTGGCATTTAAAGAATTATTAATCGCGAAGCAATCTGTAATTCTACTGAAGTTTATAACTCTCTGTATATAATTGTATATAAAGTTTAAAACCTTTTGATATAAATATGGACTGTAAGTATAGCTAACTTCAAACGTGTTGCCAAGCTGCAAAAATAAAGCCCCAGTCTACAATAGATGTAGTAAGCCATAAGCCGTAAGAAATCGACCAATCATAATCAATTATTCTCTTCAAATTCGAGTGAGATTCATCAGTTTTTTAAGGCTTATTACATCTATTGTAGATCGGGCATAGACTCCGTCTCAGTTAGTAGTTTTCTACGGGAATAGGAAATTTTCTGTGAATATGGCATTAATAGCCTTGAATTTCACCATATATAATTAGTATGTTTACTGTTTATGGTGTTAAATCAACAGTTAAATCCAAATGGTAGTAGCTTTAATCATAATAACACAATTAAGGAATAAGACTAAGTGGTACATTTCTACTATCACTGAATTCAAATAATATCTAAAATACTGTTGTTTTAACCCAAATGATAGTTTCACTAAATAGCATCATCTTCACTGAATTCAAATAATATTTAATAATGAATTCTAATAATATGTATATCATTTATTATCACTTGGGTTAGAACAACAGAATATTTCCTCCAAGCAACGCGTAAACTTGTCACGTTTTTTTACCTTTTTTAAAAAGATAATTTTTTTAAGATAGTTTTGTAGAGATATCATTCATTTTGTTGTGTTCAAATGTTATAAATTTATAAAGATGTTATAAAGACATTATAAAGATATATTTATATTGCTACAACAGTTTTTCCTTCAGACAATAGATTTTATCACTTTTTTTACCTTTATTTAAAAAAATAATTTTGTATAGATATAATATTCTGTAATGTTAGGGTGCGGCTACCACTATGCGCGTATTCGCGATTCGTGATGCGTAATTCGTGATTCGTATGTAATTCGCGAATAATGTGGAGAGAAAATTTGTATAGCTCACATTCGTCATTCATCATTCGGATCCATTCTGTTGGACAAAAAATTTTCATAAATTGCTACGCGAATATGCGCATAGTGTAGCCGCACCCTTAAGTGTGAAGAAACGAAACCTGAGCGATCTTACTCTTTCGTCTATCGCTTTCTCATTTGCTTTTTCGCTCTCTCCCTCGTTCTTTCGCGCTTTCTCTCGCTCCCTTGTTCTCACTCACTCATTTGCTCAGTAGAGGCGATATTAGCGCCTAACTAGAGGCGGAAATTGCAAACGGACATTACACGAAGGGCGATGACGTTAATAATAATAATAATAAGAAGAAGAAGAAAAACAATGACGTTTCTTAAAGTAAATTTACCCAAATTGGAACTTTGCATCGCAATATCTCCTAGGGCACGTAGAAGAAAAATAAAAACACTTTTATTATATAATTCGAATCCCAGTTCAGCCGTTATTGAGATTCAGGTGCTCGCAACTCACCGGTCGCGTAGACACGGTCCCGTCTCGCAACGCTATACTATATAGTAAATTTGTCGCGAGACACTACCATGTCTCTTGATAAGAGGGAATATATCGAATCTTGCATTTCTACATTGACACTGATTGTTATAATTGATCCTGTGAAGCTCACAGTAAAATGCCGTCTCATTAACTATCGTTGATAGAAAGATCTGGAGTGCTCTCACAGAAAAGTCCACGTCTACGTGTTACATTTGTGGAGCTATTCCAAAAGAGATGAATAATTTAGACATCATTTACAATCAACCAATATGAGAAAACTTTGGAATTCGGCGTTTCCCCTCTCCATTCTTGGATAAGATGCTTCGGATGTATTCTCCATATTTCATATCAGCTCGAGATAAAACAATGGCAAGTAAAAACTGCAAATGATAAGTGTAAACTGCAAGAAAGAAAAAAGATTGTTTAAGCAGGTTTCAAAGATAAAATTTAATTGTTGATGTTCTAAAGCAGGGAAGCGGGACAATCAATAATGGTAATATGGCTCGTCGATTCTTTGCTAATCCCAAAATTTCTAGCGAAATTACTGGAATAGATGATTTAAATTTACGTCGCAAAATTTACAGTCTGAGAATGCTGAGATGTTCCCACAAACCAAAAAAGTTTTTGCCAATGTTAGTGCATTCGATTATGGAAGTGATGATACAAAAGCAAAGAAATATGTAAGAAATAAATGCATTCTGAAAAACCCAACTCGGGGAACAATTAAAAACGATGAAAAGATTTTTTTCTCCAAAAAATCCATTAGAATATTCAGATTTTAAACATTCCCAATTAAAAGAATACAGAGAACAAGAAAGAGAATTATCTGCCACGTTTCTAAACAATCAAGAGTACGAGATAGATGAAATTCAAAAGCCAGTCTTTCAAAATCCTGCAGAAAAATACCTGAATGAATCAATGAAAAAGATGAATCATTGAACAGATATAGAAATCATAACAAAGAAAAATAGAAATCATAACAAAGGAAAAAATTTAACCGATTGAAATCCGATTGAATCTTTCTATAAAAAGACTTTTAGCAATTTGAGAATATACGATATATTTTCGATTGTGACGTTTGTTGGTCATAAGGGTTCACGTCATGAAATATGAATGTAGGTCGAGTCCCACGATAATCGATAAGAATAGAAACGGTAAATTGTCAAGTCCAAAGACCAAATTTCGCGTGCAAATAAAAAAACATCTAAGTGAAATATAAAAACTTAAGAGCGTGATTTTTATATCAAAATTTAAATGCAAAATGCATTGCGCTAATGACAATTCGATAGTTTGCACAGATAATCAATCTAAATGGCAGATAACTTTATCCTCGAAAAATTGCATGATCAAAAAACATTTCGAAGGTTGGCAGGTAGGCAGACATCGAAAAAATACATTATAGATGTATTACAAATTTCTGTGATTTATTTTGCTGTTAGCATCGTCGTTTTATAAAATCGTAGATCCGTCCAAAAGATGCAAGCAATGGAGAAAAAGATTTGCGGTTGATTTTAACGGGTCCGAAGTTGAAGATTAATTCGCAATGTGTGATCGAAGCGATCAAAACCGTGGATGCCGAGATCTGTTGCAATCGCGAAGATCTCGAAGAATTATTAGGAATGGAGAATAAAGAGAACGATCGGGAAGATGGAAATATAATATTGACGGATTACTTAAAATTAATAACAAACGATGAAGCCAGAGTAAATCTTCTACTGAAAATTTTGACGAAAGCCGTAAACGAGCATAAATGCTATGTGATTTACGGCATGTTCCCGGTTCTGAGGAAACCATTAATGAACAGAGGTTGGATCGAGAAAAGAGCTATCAGGAAAATGATATCAATCGCTCCTAATACGTACGAAGGTCATACTTTTTATTTCAATTTGTGATTATTATTAATCATCAATTCGAAAATCAATGTCTTCTTTCTTCAGACGGTTTACAGCAAATAGAAAAATTACTCCGGGTTCCTGTGGATTTTATATGGTATGCAAATAAGAGACCTGTTATAAGAACAGACGACAAGACTATCGTGAATAAATTTGCTGGTAGCTATTTTACATCCAAGGTAATTTGATTCATAAATGCATGTGGGTCATACATTGCAAAATATATCATTTTTAATTAGCGAAATATTTAGATTGATATGTGTAACAACTTGGAAAAAGCCTATTGGTTCTACGAAGCTGGTGTGTCAAACGTACAATTTCCTCGATGCTATAATCTCCATCAAGTATGTATGTGTGTGTGTGTGTGTGCGTGCGTGCGCGCGCGTGCGTGTGTGTGTGTGTGTATATACACAGGATCCATTAGGACAGGTGGTACAATCAGCTTCAAAGAAGCGTGTGTTGCCATTAATGTATTTTGAATTTTTAATTATTTAAGTGCTTGTAGGATTTCATCAATTAATAAATATAATTAAAAATTTCTAAAGTATTATAGATTAATATTATTTATAACAATACTAAGTTAGTAGTTGTGTTTAATGAAATCTGTTAAATCAGGAATTAGACAAGTGCCATCACAAATCCAACAAATTTTTAAATTCGACTATCTTGGAAAAAAGCGGCATACAAAAAAGTTTTACTCTATTCATTTTTTATTTATTTTTGCATGTAGAATATCTTCTTATCCGGTTGTATCACCCATCCTGACCTATTCTGTATTGTATGTATTGTGTGTAAATACCTAAATATATTATATTATCATTAATATTAATATGTACATTATATTAACATATATTTGTGCGAGTTATTTAAATAGTCAGCGCAAATGGAGGAATTCATACAGGATTATTACATCACTGCGTGTTTCGGGATTTTAAAATGGTTCTCTTCGCTCGCCTCCTTGTTAGGATCAAAGAACACTTGGTTTTTGAATGGAACAATCCCTGTAAATGTGATTTCGTTTGCCTTGGAACGCTGTATAGAATACGTAAGGTTGTAAGCAATATTATTCGCGTTGTAAAAATGCATTACATAAATACCGGAAAAAAATGTTTTTAGCATTCAAAGACATGAGGACATAGACATACGTAGTAAAGATTATGAGCATATACCTCTTTCTGCCTGGCATCAATTTTTAGATTGGTACCACGAAATAATATATAAGCGTGTTTTATTGAAAAAAACCGATAAAATTGACATAAATGTATGTATAAACGTTGCAGTATAATTTTTCTTTTCTAACGGTATATTTTAATGTGCAAAATAAAAAAAAAAATTGAACAAATATGATTAAAGAATTCTGGAATTTGCAGAAGCTTGTAGCATCTGTGTGCGATGTAATGAGAGCAATGATGAAGTATCGACCGCAAAGTAAGATCGACGGTATAAGAAATATATGGATTTTAAAACCAGGCGATGACAGTTTGGGACGTGGAATTGTTCTAAAATGTTCGTTGACTGATATCCTTACCAAGGTGAATCAAGCAGCGAAAGAAAGTACCGAGTATGTCGTGCAGAAATATATAGGTATGTATCATTTGCATGGCATTTAATACGATACACTACATAGCATAAAGTATTTTAAGCAGCATTATTAATTATATTTGCAATTTCAATTTATATGTAGAGCGACCACTGCTTGTTCATAAGACAAAAATAGACATTAGGCAATGGTTTCTGATAACTAATACGCAACCTCTCGTTGTATGGATATACAAGTATATGTTTATTATTAGTTTTTTAAATCTTATATTTATGCTACAGACTTCTTAATAACTTAAGTTATCTTATCAGGGATATTTTGATACGGTTCGCTTCGAAAGATTTCACTCTCGGTGATTTTCACGAGTCCATTCATCTGTGCAATACGACCGTACAGTTGAAGTATCGAAAGTTACCAAGATGCAATTCCAACTTACCTGAGCAACGTCACTGGAATCTTCAAGACTTCAAGGATTATCTTCAGTATATTTATTATATTCTTATTATATCTCTTTACAGAAATTAGAGAAGAATTAGAGAAATTGAAAACTGCTCAGTCAATCAATTAATTGCAATTTAGATCGCGTGGCCAAGAATTGGCTTGGGAAAAGATTATCAGGCCGGGAATAAAACAAAATCTGATAGGAGCACTTCTAGCGTCGCAGGATAATATGGTAAATCGTAAGAACAGCTTTCAATTGTATGGTGCCGATTTTGTAGTAGCCGATGATTTTTCGGTGTGGCTGTTGGAAATAAATACAAATCCACGATTGCATCCGCCAAGCAGTGAAGTCACTGCCAAACTCTATCCGGAAGTCATTGAAGACGCAATGAAAGGTATGCTAATTAAAGAAATGAAAATATATTTATATACAAGGTTATATTATAATATATGTTACAATATTTAGTAGTTTTAGATCGACGTAAAACTAAAAAAACATCTCACGGAAGATTCGAATGTATTTACAAGCAACGTAATCCATTTTGCGGAATCAATATATTAGGACAAGGCACAAGTCTCGGCATTCGAGGCAAGGGTTTATTTGTGACGCCAAAATCATCGCAAGATCACTGCCGTAACACAATTGTATAATGTAACATTGCCGAAATTCATCTGTTAGAAAATCTATTTCGCAAAAAACTGTTTCATCTCTATTACAATTCGCTCGATAATGCGAGCAATTTCATATTAGCATATAAACAAAATGTCATAAATCGCCATCTATATATAAAAAGCACATTTGTGTTCATACTAGATGTTGCACAGCGCACAAGTGGGAGAATAATCATTAGGCAGTAATTTATTAAAAACATGTTTATGTTACAAATAACAAGGCTGTAGGTATACAATCCTATATAGACAAAATGTTTTTTTTTTCTTACGGAACAATGCGTACACATTATTATACAATTAACATAGATAGGATTATGTCACGTTCCACGTTTACATTCATTATTCACGTACAAAATCACTCATTTTTGCAATTTTTTTAAATTGTTATATTATTTAATTAGATTTTTTTATCGTAAAACATATTATTCTGTTTTGCAGAATAAATATATTCTGCGTCAAATCAAAATAATGTAGGTTTTTTAGATAGAGTGTAATCATATGCATAATTATAAAATAGCTGTCCGATTTTTACAGTACTTCCAAGAAAATCACTGTTAGTATACGTTACCATATTCGAAAGTTCATAAAAAAACAACTATTAAAAAAAAGAGAAATAATGTGATTGTATCTTCCATAATAAATTCTATTCGGCCAATTTAACAATTAGTATAATCAATTAATTTACTATTATTGCAACATGATCTATGTATGATTATCTCACTGAAATAAAATCTTTGTATATTGAAATGGTAATAGAAGATCTACGATGTATAAATAGCGTATGTATAAATCATCATGGAACACATCTAAACAGACTAGAGTATGCTTACATCAGATAAAACGAATCAACTACATGGAAAAGTATATAAAATCAAAATTCTTTGATAAATTAAAAGCACTAATATGGCCATTATAATAATTTGTATATTAAAAACTTATATTCGCTCGTACTGATGTTAGCATAATCTCACGTAACAAATCCCATCAGTATTTGTGTCGAAATCTCACAAGATGAGAACTGAGTATTTAATTTTGATGCATTCTATCATCAATAATCAAATAAAATTCGATCTTGTTAGATTTCAACAATCGCATTGAATACATTAGGGTGAGCTTTGTGTCTTATGTTACTGCACTTATCTACGTACCTATATAGGTATACTTATATACCTACATAGATACAGTCTATAACTGTTCTCGCGAATCAAGTACAAAAGTTGACAAGATTTCGTGTACATATCACATGTAAAACTGCATGAAACAATACAAATACTAAACTTACGTAACCGATTTTAGCGAAAAGGATAACTTAGGCCTTGAATTATTCTTGCCTAAGATCCTTTTTTGCTCCTCCTTAACGCGTTTTTCATGTTCTTTCCTCATCTTTTGCCTTTCTTCTTCCATTAACCGTTGTTCTTCAACCATGGCCAATCTTTCCTCAGCCTGAGGTTAAATGTGAGGTTAATTGCATGTTAATATGTTTCTTACATGTACATTTCATAAGTTATATTAATATTGACCACTTACCAATTTCTTCTGAGCCTCCTCTATCTTTCTGTTGTTCTCCTCCATAATCCTCTCAAGTTCCTCACGCTTCTTCCGCTCTTCTTCCTACAATGACAATGAAATAGGTTTACACAAAGCAATGATGTTGTTGATCACCATCTGTTGTTACATCGTTCGAAATCATAGTGCTGCTATGTCAACAGCCTAGTGTTATACATCCTAAGAACCTTTATGCAGAAAAGTTTGGGATATATGAAATTTTAAGATCGGAGTTTGAAAAAAGGATGGCTTATCGAGAGAGAGAGATAATCACAGAGAGTGACAGAAGACATGTGCCTAGTTCTTTATTTTGTGTAAAATGTAATCCTCTTAAATCCCAGCAAGTGCTGTTTCTCTCAGACTGTCCAAAGGAAAACACAATGATTTAGGACGTTACTTAAATATGAGAAAAAAATTAATTTCTTATTTTATACAAATTAGTGTGCATGCAAGAATGTACACGAAATCGCAATTTTCCCTTTCATAAACGCGATACCGCAACGATACGTTCTGATAAGTGCATAAAAACTCAATGTGATAATTGTATATGTATGTGTATCTGCGTATTCTTTTTAAATATTACTTGTAACATTATAACTATAGGCGAGATTTCTAAATGAGGTTTGAGGAAATATAATAATTCAGAAACTAATATCCTACGATATATTTATATGAATAGTTGTAGCCATCCGCCCGACCTGTCGATGGAAATTCGTTGTGTCCCATGGTAATAATGTTTAGCGAATCTATAAAATGAACCCTAGTATATGGTCTCTCTGGTACAAAGTGTTGAAACAAAGAACGATGATAATAAGATCGGTATAAAATGAATTATGAATATATAAATTGGATAATACCTGAATGAAGCTCACGCCACCACGTAGGGGATGCCTTCTTCATCGAGAATCATTCAGCAGTGAGTAAAAAACCGGCATCTTCTGTTGGTAGTCAGTAAGGAAGGTGACCTATATATCGCTAGGTCGTGCTTTGTTGCTATGGGATTCTAATTCTGCCCCCTTAAAGTCTCTATTTCTCCTTTTCGAATAAACTTTTTCCCAAACTTGTAAAGATATACATAATTGCAAGTGCAAACCCAATGTGCAAAGCAACGACAGTATAATCTCTAATCAATTTGTAATCAGGATTGTCCAATTGACAAGTAAGTTGATTTTTTAAAGGTGAAAGAATTGTGCATAGACACAAAAATATAGTAGCAAATAAAATCCTAAATGACAATGAAATAAAATTTAAAAAAGTGAGAATCTATTAGCTCTGTCTGATACACAAATTAAATAATAGAATGCTTTGGTATAATTAAATAAGTATTTTTAATTGAGATTAATAAGACATTAGACAAAATTAAAAATTAAAAAGAGTGAAATAATATCGCAGAAATTAATTATTGGGCATTATTGCGTCAATCCTCTTGAATTCAAAAAGATAATACTAATTCGATTTATATAGAAATATATTTAAAATATTTTTTCGTAAGCAAAATATAACGGTGTAAGAATAATATTAAAAAATGATACTTTCACACATTTCTGCATATCTGTGTATACATCATAGTTCTAATCATATGAATATAATTACATCAAGAAAGTCTAAATTTATAGTGAATTGTAACTATTTCTTATTTATAGTGTTTAACATATATGTATAATTGCAGCATCAGCAACATAATATTATCACTACAGTGATTCAACTGACAGTAATAACTCTGCTTAGGGAAGAACATTACTTTCCTATGGTTTTATATAAAAATAATCTTTATTTCAGACTCAAGAAAAACTTCTCTTGTTCGATAAATTACAAAGTTTGGGATTGTTACTTTTTAATAATAGTTTCTCTTTTCTGCTCTTTTAAAGACTGTATGATGTGATAATGTGGACAGTCACACACGCGAACATTTTTTTTAAAACTAGCTCGAGTAAATATATAAGAAGCCTGATATAGGTAGACTCGCCAACATGCACAACAATTTTAGAAACTGTGAGTAAATACTGTTGATCCAAACAAATCAGAGCAGTTTAAGCACAACTTCTAGAATTGTTGACACGAACGTCAATTCAGATATCGTGTGATGAAAAAGGTTATAATGTTGTACAGATATATAAATATATATATATATATATACATGGTACAAATAATTTGATCATAAATAACCGATACATGCGCCTATGTAGCAGCATTTCTTTCATAATAATATAAAATATAGCTTCTCAACAACGCGACCTCGGTGGATGCTGAGAAGTCAAAGCAGTGTGGTTTCTTCGCTTAATTTCTTATGATATAATCGCGAACCACAATGCTTTTAGCCCAAACGCTGTGATCATAAATTAAAACTAATAAAGTTGACTCTACGAGAGTTGAATCGTATTTTCCTAGAGACAGTACAATTTGCAAATCCTGTAGTTTTAAGACATCAAAATTGAAATATGCAAAAAGATTCACAAATTGCACTTGGTCCAGCCTAACAATTACAATACATTTTCTTGATGTTTCTTTCATTAGTTACAGATATGATATTCTGTAAACATTGTGATATAATATAATCTCTTGAAATTTATAGACGATAAATAATATTAGCTAACTACTCTTTGTGGAAATACATTTATACGTATGCTTCAATTTCAGAACAATCGCTAAAAGAAGACTAAGATTTATTTCCTGCTGATCGTAACAGCGCTTGGGCTATCACTGACCAATATTTCTGTGGATAAATCTTACCTCTCTTCGTTTCTCCTCCTCTCGTAGTTTCGCTTGTCTCCATTCCATTTCCTCCATCATTTGACGCTCCATAGCCCTCTTGGCTTCTTCCACCCGCCTTTGCACCTCCGCATCAATTTCCTCCTTACGCTTCTCAAGCTCCTCTTCTACCCTCTTTTGTACAAGTTCTTCTATACGTTTTGCTGCTTCTTCCTCCACCATCTTTTGTTCCACCTCACGTTGACGTCTGCAGACAGATAAGCAGCGACCTTCTTCCAGAGCACTGTTTCGGAATCATTTTCTTGTACAAAAGTGAAGTTAATAGCATGCTAAGGTTTAATTAAACTTTAAAAATGTTAACTTTTGTAATCTATTAGTAATTTGAACAAATAATTGAAATTTGCTGAATATGATAGCAAAAGTGAATAAATAGTGATAAAAAAAGATGTTATCAAAAGATCTGATACTTGCATATATGTCAAACATGATTTTTTGGCGTAAATATATTACAGTAAACTGACGAGTTTCAAATAGATAAACCACCACCATGAAATAATTACACATTCTTACCCAACCGTGCTCGTGGTGAAGATTTTGTTCATTAATTCTTTCTTTTTCCTGACAACACAATTATAAAAAAAAATAGCGTATAACAAAAATTTAGGTTATGCAACATAAATATATGTTCCACTTGATACGTAAGAGAGAGGAAAAGAAACACAAGGCAAGAGAAAAGAAGAAAAGGTTGGGAAACATATTAATATATTAATAATTCCGCTCTTTTCCAATCCTAATGCAGAATGCTTTCCATTTGGTGACACAAGTCAACACATTCTATCTTTCTTGATATTCAACAAATAACAAAGACAGAACAATATACTTGTATCGACTCGTGTCACCAAATGGAAAGCATCCGTAGACTACCAAGAGGAACATCGTCGACATAATTCAATGGACGTACCTTTGCCGCTCCATTTCCGCTAGCCTTTCCACCTCGTCCATCTTTCGATCCCTGTCCCTATACGAGCGTTTCTTGTGACTGACGATATGCACATCGTCCGACACGTCCGAACCAGTGCTGGACGATGCGGAGTGGGATCGTTTTCTAAACAAACAAGCAGCATTATCTTCCAAGACCTTATCCTGCCTTAATCGTTCATTAAATTGAACGTCGCCGTGAGGCGTATACGCAAAAGCGAGAGCGTTTACCGCGCGGCGGGAAGATCCACGGATCTGCAATTGTGTTTATTTATCTATTTACTTTTCTCGCCGGGAAAAAACACGTCGACACGGGATACGACAAGATGGCCGCACGCACGGCAGATCGAGATCTCACGCAACGAGCGGGACGCCACGCGACGATCCGCTCGTCGCGAACGGCACGTACCTGGACTTGGAGCTGCGCTCCTTCGGCTTGTCCGAGTACTTGTTGTTGGAGTGCTTCTCGCGCGACTTGGACCGCTTGCGCGAGTGCTTGCTCTTGTGACGCCGTCTGCTCGGCGATTTCGATCGGGAGCGCGACCGGCCCATCTCCTCGAGCCTGACCGTCTTTCCTCCACCGGAAGCAATCGCGACTTCGCGAAGAATCGGGCCCGTCGCCTTGGACGCGAATTGATGCGTATTCACCGTCGCGAGACGAGACGAGTGACGAACGATGTCCAAATCAAACATCCACGCCAATCCACTGCGCACCTCTCAACTAGCGGCCATCTTTAAATCACGATGCTCGACGTAGGGGAGCGTTCGGGGAGCGCGCTATTGGCGCTATCACGTCATTCTATCCTTATTTTACGTCTAGCGAATAATAAAGATAGAATGACACAATAGCGCTGATAGCACGCTTCCCAACGCAGCCGTAGAAATCCGGAACTAGCGCTCCAATACGTACTCCGACAACCGGCTGCAAGCTGCGCCCTCGCGAACGCATGATAAGTAGATGCTTCGTGTTGGCGACACCGGTTAAAGGTATTGTAGTTTCGTACTTTAGCCTGTTCTTTTCAGCTGAACTCCTCTCCAGTATGTAGAAAAAGAGGAAGGATGAACCACAACAAGTTCAGCTATGAAGACTTCTTGTTTAAACAGGCCTTCCGTCCATCCACGATGCTAGAAATCGTTTCGAGATGCTCCGAAATTTCGGATAGAAGAAAGAATTAACAAATCATTCGAATAATTCGGTCAATTGATCAATGTGGTTGATCAATCCCGGTAAAAAAATTTTTCATATAAGAATATATATAAAAATATATAAACATATATTATTATATATAAAATATGTCCATATATATTTATGTCAAGATATGTATTATAAATCCTTATGTCCACGATACTAGAAATCGCTCCAAGATCTCACACGGAGACAAAATCCTGGTAAAAAATTTTTCATATAAGAGTATATATATATATCAAACAGTAATTTTACAAAAAAAAGGGATATTTTGTGTATAATTATATATGTTTATATATGTTTATATATATTTATATATATATATACATATATATATATATATATAAATATATATAAACATATATAAACATATATAATTATACACAAAATATCCCTTTTTTTTGTAAAATTACTGTTTGATACAAAAAAATAATAATAATAAGAAAACATAAAAAATAATTAAAAGGATAATTTTGCATTGTCTTTACAAAAAATCAAATTAAAAAAATAAAAAAATTGTTTATATATAATTATATATAACAATCTATATACAATTTTTTCTTATTTTTTCAAACTTGATTTTTTGTAAAAAAAAACAATGTAAAAATTATCTTTTTAATTATTTTTTATGTTTTCTCATTATTTTTTTGTATCAAACAGTAATTTTACTAAAGAAAGAAGAATATATGAACATATATGGACATATTTTGTATATAATTATATATATTTATGTGTTTATATATATTTATATATACTCTTATATGAGAAATTTTTTACTGGGATTCTGTCTCCGTGTGAGATCTTGAAGCGATTTCTAGTATCGTGGACACAAGGTTTATATAATACATATTTTGATTGTAATTACGAAAATAAATGCGTAAACAAAAAAAGAAGGCAAAATAAGGTTTTCATGAAATAAATTGTACGAATTATGTTTTGAAAAGTTACATCGCTTTTCATTAATGTTGATATATATAATACTTTCATAAAAGATGAAAAATGAACAAAAAGTATATTCAAAATTGGATCTCGATTATTATCTACGCAATATGCGCAGAGTTAAACAGCGCCAATGTAAAATGGTTCAAATTTTTATTATATTTCGATAGTATGATGTCGATAATATGGTGTTTGCGACGAGCATTAATGCCCATTTTTCATTCGCGATTTTTTTATGTTTTCTTTGCATGAGAGAATAAGTGCGATGATATACTACAAAAGTCAATTAATTAGCATATTAAAATTTTTTGCAAAAAATTTTAGAAGACAATGATGCCAATGTCAGTCGAAGTAAACCTTTATTTAAAAGCTTAGAGCCAGAGATTTTCAAAATATGAGTTGCGAGCCGATTTTTGCTAGGTCGCGAAAAATTTTAGAATGATAAATTAAATTTCGTTACTTTCTGTAGCTGCACAGATTTGTGCACGCGACTCTTTCGTATATATATGTATTGGACTTTCAATGACAGGAATAAAAATCAAATTTTGAAATAAACTACAATCAAACTCCTTGCGTTTGAAAATGATGCATCGATCAGTCAGTAACAGAAATAGAAAAAAAGCGCATTTTTCGCATATCCAAATCGCATTTGTGTGTGTGCGCGCGCGCGCGCGTGTGTGCATGTGTGTATGTGCGCGCGTGCACGCCCGGCTTATTTGTTAATAATAGCTTAATAATAGGACCATATACAGC
>JANQDE010000013.1:262742-296169 GCA_037157785.1 Cephalotes varians | reverse complement strand
ACAACAATACGTTTATTATTTTGTAATAAAATTTCATTATTTTCTTACTACTAAAAATAATTAACTCAAAGAAATTTAATTTAATAAAAAAAATCCGATTTAAATTAAAAAAATCCGATTTTTTGGATTTTTTAGAAAAAATCATGATTTTTTTCCAGCCTTCATAATTAGTATTACTAACATTATAGAAGTAATGACTATAAAAATGATGCTCTTAACCATAATTATTTTACCATGTGATTATAGTCACAAATACTAAATACTTTTCTCTCAGTGTAAGGATCGCGAATTAGAGATTAGAATTCGACCAATCAGATAATTTTAATTTTAATCAGTTTCGTTCTCATTGGCTGAATTCTTCTCTTCAATTCACGATCCTCAATTTTGAATGCGTGTGACACGAGTTCTAGATACGTCATGTAGCCTTCAACGCGTTTCAACATAATTAATCACGACGAAAACAATTGTTTCGTAAAGCACGCGAAACCGAAGTGAGGTCAGCAAATTTCTTAGGTTTCGATAATGCGCGCCTAATTGTCTCGCGTCCTTGATGAGTCGCGATAAATGCCATTGAAACACAACAGGTTTTTATCAGCTACATTAATTCTATCGGTTTAATAGTGGTCTCGCGATTGGCCCGCCGCTATATCGTCTTACTATCGCAAGTCCGTTACGTAGCTCGCGGAATTCACGATCTGTTTTGGATCGCGCTACACCGATTTCACAAGTCGCAGCAATAATTAATGAGCCTCTTCGTTGTCGCCGACGATAAGAGAGCTTCGCGATCTCGCCTCGGCAGATGCTCGCTCGACCGTGCGATAGCGTCACACGTGTTTACATCTCGCGATCGATTCAGAAAAAGAGAAAAGAGACGTTTGATTAATCGCGCGAGCCTCCGAGTTTTCATCGCGTCAGCCTCCACTCGATTTGTCGATGCGATTGATTTGACGTCTTAATAATCTCGGTCGGCGTTTTTCCTACTTCGAACGCACTCGAGTTTCCGCGCTATGGGAGATAATATCAACCTTGAGACTATGGGAAATTTCCCACCATTTGTTTGAATATATGACACTCGTTTTTTATTATTTTTTCATTACATTTTTATATCCACCGATATCACGGTCAATTATTTTTTTAAATTATTTTTGTTCGCGTCCAGAGGACCTCGTGCGGTTGCACGAAGAATTCGCGATGGGGCTTGGATGAATGATAATTTATTTCTCACCGTCTCTTCGGCGAACGCTATCGTGACGCCGGTGACGCATGCACGTCGCAATCGTACAGTTGGATCGGTTTTATCGCGCTCGTCTATTTCTCGCCGAGTCGGCTCGTATAAAAAAAGAAGAAATAAAAACGCGTGCAAATGTAATTAATACACCGCGTTCGGATTTCACCGATAGCCTGCTATAACGTTACGTATGGATTACAGCTCGAAAGTGTCTACGTGACAATCGCGTGGAATGTAACTTCTATTCTCACGTTGCTTTTGATACTTTCGACGAAACGTGCGTGTGGGTTCGACTTCTTTTCTCTTCGCGCGGTGCCAAAAGATCTCGTCCTCTTTTCGCAAAAGTTTTCCGATCATTCCTTTACGCTAAACAAATATCTTCTTTATCAAGCGTTCGATTGGCTAAAATTTCTTTTGAAATTCCTTCTCAGAGATGCGAAGCGACGTATTCGTTCGCGATTGCCTCGTTTGAGATACGTGGATTCATTTCGGGTTTTCGATCGACGATCATGAGGCGATTTCGATCTCGAATTCATCAACGCACTCTCCAGCTCGTCGGTATCTTATCTCCGTCGCACCTCGCGAGAGGGAAGGTCGATTCGTCCATCCGTCGAGTCTCGTAAAAGAAAGAGCTCACGAACAAAGCTATTTGCGACTCGTTGATATCGATCGCGAGATGTCATATAGCGATGCGTAAGGTGGGATTCTCCGCCCTTTTTGACGTCTCTTACGCGCGATCCTACGGCTTCGTCCCTCGTAACGTCGAACCCTCCCTCCTCCGCAACCACTCGCGTCTATCTCGAATGAACTCGTCGAGAATCAGACCCCAGGTCCTCCTTCAAACTTTTCGGATAACCTGCGGGAGAGCTGCGAGCCGTATTACCTGATACGTGTACACACGTGTACTCTGAATCGTAAAACTTGGAGGCGAATTCCGAGCGACTTGTTATTGATGTTGTTGAAACGGTTGTTGTCTCGAAACTTGCCCGAAATTCGCGTTTCGCGATATTTCAGCAAATGCGATAAAATATTTCGTACGTGTACGTCGTAAGGCGGGTTGTTGAAATCGCAAAACTTTCTAAAGAGGACGCATTATATTTTTGTTAGTTTCAGGAAAACACTTTTCGCTTTTTAAAATATTTTTTTATAAACGTCATCCTCGCGCTCTCAAGAAAGATTTTATTCTCGCTATATGCGAGGAATCACCAACATCAGTTTCATTCTTATCGACTCGCGCTTAAAAGGAGTTTCGGTTAACACACATGACTATTTCTTATCGCCGCGCATTGTTCTTCGTCCGATAAAAATCGTATCGGGTGGTTGAAAGCCTGTGTGCACGTGGAATGTATACGTATATACCGTTATTACGCAGGTCGACGAGCGACGGAGCATCGGCAGCGTCATCGATGTTCTCGAGTTTCTTTTTTGGCCACCGCATGTAATTTGCAAGCGCGTAAACAGGTTGCTCTGCGACTCGTCTTCATTAAGATCGACATTCGGACTTGTTTAACAGTTCAATTGCTTTAATTTTCTCTCTTTTATCAGATGCAATTAACGCTGACGAACGAACGAAAATGTAATATGTAAAACAGATTTTGTTACATTATTGTATCTAGTTACACGTGATGCAATTCTCACGCGTTCGCTTACGTATTTGAAGCGAGATTATCAGGAAGGGTTGAAAAAAAATCATGATTTTTTAAAATCCGGATTTTTAAAATTTAAATCAGATTTTTTTTATTTAAATTAGATTTCTTGTTCGAATTAATTATTTTTAGTAGTAAGTATTACAAAATAATACACGTGTTTTTTTTTACTATGTTTACTAAGCATTAATTTATTGTAAATAATCAGTAATTTCAAATACTATAGGATTCAAAATAGTCAAGTGAAAATCGTTAACTTTAAATTAATTTTTATCAGTAACTCTTATGAATAAAATAAAACTTATTTTTTAATGAATWTATTTGAATACTTAAATTTGTATACATAATTTTTTATTCAGGAAGATGAACGCATACACTTAATTATAAAAACTAACTTAACTGTCTTTTCGTTTTCTAACGCATTTCTAAGTTTCGAAAAACAAGAACTGAAAAAAGAAACAAAGAAGTCCCAGCACGTAGCAATCTTGGAGACACCAATATATAATTATATACAAAATATGTACACGTTCGTATATCCTTCTTTCTTCTGTAAAATTACTGCACAGCACAGCCAGTATTGGGCATAATTAAATCATAATGAAAATTAACAATTAAAATTTTTAATTAAATTTATGATTTAAATCAAATGATTTTTATGATAAAAAAAATCATTTGATTTAAATCGCGATTTAAATTATTGATTTTAATCAATTGATTTAAATCATTCCAGCTCTGTTAGGAAGTTTTTGCAATACCGTCTTTCTTCAGACACGATAAATGCTAAAATCACATTATCGGATCGAAAGACGAAGTTGATTGGGTCTTTCGATCCGATCGCGTGACCTTAACGTTTATCGTATTTGAAAAACGGTATTGCAAAAACTCCCTATTATTATCAGAGATCGAAGGTAATGTGAATTTATGCGCGCCGCGAGTAAATCGCTCCAAGGAGGAGTCGCGTGACAACGCGATCGCCACTGCATCAGCGTTACGTAAGATCCGCGTTACACGGCTATTTAATGGCTCGCATTTCCTTGGACGCGCGCCGCACGTACGGCGATGTAGGCCGGATGCGAACGGAACGCGTTCTACCAGATGCACCGACGTACACACGACCCAGACCGTGGGCGAACAGGCCGTAGATAGTTCAGAATCGAACTATGGAAATTGACAAAGGCGGGCACATCCGTGATTAAGCCCGACAACTCGCGCGCGGACAATGCACCATTGTGCTCCGTTTCCAGGTGTGTGGCCTCCGCTTCCTGGTAAATTAAAATTTGCCATCGTCGTTTTAACATCGACGCGATAACGCACCGATACTTTTCGATGATAAAAGCGGCGAGATGCTCCCAAATTCGTTTCGTCGATTCCGTTTCGCGTTCGCATATTTTTACGCGCGATGTGAATAAAAAATACAATTGTTTTTGTTCTGTATTCTGATAAGGAATTAATTACTCGATGTAATTTCGTTAATGCACGTGTTACATTCTACAATTTATCATCCGCATCGATACCATCGCTGTAAAGACGAAACGAACGCTGTGATTTTTCCTCAGCAATTTCAGCATGCGCTTGGCCGCGATCCATTTTATTTCCGATAAGATATACGCGCTACCGAAAAGAAAAGAACATCTGCGCTTTACGAGCACGCGCTGCAAGGCGCTGGTAAAAATTGACGCGACTGTCCGCCAAACCCCGGGCTTGCCGAAATTGCTGAATAAAGATAGTTTCTACAAATCGATCCCGATCATTGGACCGAGTAAATTTTTCTTCTCAATGGCGGCTATAATCTTCGTATAACGTTCTAAATGATTCTGAAAGGGGTTTGGTCGCAAAACAACCGTTTCTTAAATTTTGTTTAATCGCAAATGGAGTGACTCGCCACTTGCGATCAAACGGAAAAGAGCTATTCTCCATTTATCTTTAGAAAAGATGTGTAAGTAAAGTGAACTTTTGAGATAATGGTGTTATCAGTCTTTTCGGAGCTGCACTGTGTTGTCATAATACGTAAAATAATTGCGAGTCTGCGAGTCTCTTCGGTACAACGCGAATTTCTCTCCGTAGACATCTAAATTATGATTAAGCAAGCCCTCCGGGTAATCTTGTTCTACAGAAACTTAATCATTGCGACGTAGACTTGATTCAGACATACATTTTTTACTAAATTTTATACTAAACATTTGTTAGCTACTTAAGATTATTTTATTAAATTAACAATTGCGATGGCTGTAAGGAAGTAATGCAGCAAAAAACCATTGTCCTGGTTTGCTCTATTATATTACTACACGGAAAGAATGATTTTGCTGAAGTCTAAAAATCTATTTTAACAATTTTCTTGACACTAATCTGAAAATAATTTTGTTAGACTATCAAAATAATTATGAGGACGTTCAAATTGATTGTTAGAATGTTAAAATTTTTTACAGTATTGCTCATCATGTTTGAGAGTTTTACGTAATTATTATTATTTTGGTGGTCTAAAATAAAATTATTTTCGGGTTTTTATATGTCTAAATTTTTAGATATTTTAACAAAATTGTTCTCTCTGTATATGAAAATTTTATTAATCTTGATCTTTAATTACATCATGTTTAACCGATTTGATTCATATTTTGCCTCGATGGAGCTAAAGTCCTCGAGTATCTATTAATGAAAATAAAGTTAGAAAAAGTTAACCGTTTTTGAGAAATCTTGTAGACGGACGAACGGACGGACAGATTAATATTGATTAAAATTATAGAAAATTATAGAGTATTTTGCTACGCTGCACTACTTAATAACTGATAAGACACAAAGTTAAGCAAATACACGGAAAGAACGTTTTGCTGAAATAAGAATTTAGCTAGATACAGATCTGCAAATAATTTTATTGAACTATGAAAATAATTATATAGAACGTTCAAACTGGTTGCTAAAATATTAAAATTTTTTGCAGCATTGCTCATCACGCTTGAAAGTCCTACATTATTTTAATAGTCCAACAAAATTATTTTCTATATTTATGATAGCTACATTTTTAGATATTCAAGCAAAATTAGTCTTTTCGTGTAAAAATACAAGTAATTACATTATCTTTAAACTTCTTCTCAATTCTATCAAAAATCAGCTCTTTATTTTGTAGCACACTCGACTTGCTAAAATTTTTCCTCTCTGGGGCAATATCGAGGTAATAACAGATAAAGCTCGTCGACGTAGCCAAAGGAAAATCATGGCATCGGGAATACTCCGGGGTATCGTATTTCCCAGGCAGAACTTTCGACTTGGAACACAACGCGCGCACGGGAATTAAATCGCGGTGCATCGCGTGGGGTTTTCGTTCGGTCGTAAACGTCACAGGCGTGCGGCCCCTCTCGTAAAGCGTTTGTCGTTCTTCGTACGTGTGCGATATACGTGCGTGTGTGCGTACATAAATACCGGCTTTCGCGCCTGTATTTATCTACGGTTGCTACGAGAGCATATGGCGCTTGTGGCCGCGTGCGCTTGTGCGTGCTCGCGTGTGCACGTAGGTGATAACGCCGTGGTCGCGTACCTAACAGTTAACGCAGACGCCTTTGGCATATTTAACGTAGACCGAAGGAGATAGCGCGGTGTGTGTAAAGCTGGATATCATTTCACGAAAATCCTTAATATTGAGAATTCTGAGTTCCTTTTCAACAGTTCTATAGTTTTTGATAGATTAAACAAATAGTTCTGGTCGTTAAAGCAAAAAAATGCCTTAGTATAAACTGAAACACTAGATTCATGCAGCGTTTTATTTTGTTCTGCGAAAGTTTTCGTCATAAATAAGGCCAGATTTTAAAAGATTTATTGTTCCACATAAATTTTAAAAAGAATTTTTC
Organism: Cephalotes varians; assembly: GCA_037157785.1. Classification (NCBI taxonomy): domain Eukaryota; kingdom Metazoa; phylum Arthropoda; class Insecta; order Hymenoptera; family Formicidae; genus Cephalotes; species Cephalotes varians. The sequence continues at coordinate 289,456 of JANQDE010000013.1, read as the reverse complement.
TGTCAAAAAACATCGCTTTTTTTAATTTTTAAATATTTTTTATAGCCCAAAAAGTGGTCTTTTTAAAAATGAAGGTTGTTTATTTTTTATAATTCTTTGAGTTCTATCATAATTTTCGAGTAGTTCTGAATGTATCCTAACATTTTCTAACGAATTCTGATCATTTACAATATTTGTTTATTTTTAAATAATATTTATCGTACGAGAAATTCGTATTTACGGGTATGGTGAGACGCTGCCAAATTTTCAACAGTTCTCAGAGTTCTATCATAATTCTCGCGTAGTTCTGAATATATTTTCCAAAGAGTTCTGATTATTATCACTATTGATTTTTAAATAATTTTTATCGAAAAGCCCATATTTATGAGCATATGGGTGAGATGCTGCTCGATTTTTGACAGTTCTATCATAATTCTTTGTAGTTCTGAATGTATTCTAACCTTTTTTTAAAGAGTTCTAATTATATAAATGATTTTAATCATATGTATATAGTATTTGTAGAACTAGATATCACACGCTTTGCGCGCGCAATTTAGCTTTCATTTATTACTTTTAACTATACTTGCTTAAATGTTTAAATACGTCTATGCATATAAGTATTAATAAGTATTACAATTAATTATTGTTACTTTATTAACTCTACGATGTATAAAAATGTTAAAATATATGACCATAGACGCTCACGATGTGAACGCAGCGAAAGAATTAATTAATAAAAAATAAACAAATAGTTTATATAATTAGAATTCTTTGAGAAACGTTTAAATACATTTAGAACCAGAATAGAAAGTGTTAGAACGCACAGCACTCTGTCGAAAATCGACCAGCATATCGTGAACATAACTGTAAACATAGATTTCTCGAGAGATAAAAATTATTTAAAAATAAACAAATAGTGATCAGAACTCTTTGAAAAACGTTATAATACATTCAGAACTATTCGAGAATTATGATAGAACTGTCTTATAGAACTTTCAAAAATGAACGAGCGTCTTACCTTCGTTCTTAGAAAAATCACTTTTTGGGCTACAAAAATTATTTAAAAATTTAAAAAACGGTATTTTTTTGACAGAATTCTTTCTACAACTCACAGAACTATAAATCTTTTACAACCTGACCTTATTTATGATAGAAACTTTTATAGGATCAAGTGAAACGCTGCGTGAATCTAGCATCTCAGTTTGTACTAAGGTATTTTCTTGCTTTAACAATCAGAACTATTTGTTTAACCTATCAAGAACTATAGAAACTATAGAACTATTGAAAAGGAACTTAGAATTCTCAATAATTCTCAATAATTAATAAGTTTTCGCGAAATGATATGCCAGCTTTGTATACACGATGGCGCGGGAGGGATGAACGAGAGAGATGTCTGGTGCGCATTGCAACGTACGTTACGCATGGCTGGCTGCGGCGTTAATCTTAGAGTCAATATATCGCGTCGTGAAACTTCGTTAGTATGTCGGATTGATTACACCGAGAGCGCGGATAAGGGTAGAGGGGACCGTGCGCGATGTCTGCAACGATCCGACACGTCGTATAAGACAGAGGCGCATTAACACAGGGCAAATTATCGACCGTAAAAGTGGATGTGATGTTTTGTGACGTATAATTAAGCTCGGAATGCTTATGCGGTATGCGTCGATGCGCTCAACTGGCTTCGAAAGGTTTCATAGTATTTCCTCGCGAGCGCGAGGAGGCAGCGTCGAGATAATTAATAAGCAAAATAGGGATAGGCAGGTGCCTCGTACTCTGTAATAGATAACTGTCGAGAACGCGATTAGATTAACAGAAACTATTTTCTGATTTTTGACGTAGGTTTATACATAACTTCAGTCTTTTTCGACATAGTGAAACGGAATTTTTGTTTCATTTCACAAAAATCCGTGTAAGAACGATTGAAAAAGAGATTGCAATACGAAAAAGAGAGTGATAATAAGATTGGTACTCGGTGGTCCATGACAGAAAGCTGATAGTTCAATACAGAACAGTCACGTTTGAAAGTAACCTAAGTATCTGGTTCACCTGCGCGGCCAGACGTGATCGGCGATAAGCAAATCTACATGCTTGACGGATTTCCGTATCTACCGACTCATATTAACTGGTGCATAGCCCACGGATTTTTAACACCTTTCCGAAATTGTCGCCGTCAACGACGATTGTGTAATATCGTAAAGGCGTGACTGCTCAGCTAACAGGTTTTCATCCACGGTGAAAGGAAATTCCGATTCCGCGACGATGCGTTGCACGCGTTCGAATCAAGATAAGATTCCATCTAACACGGAAAAAACTTGATTTGTAATGAAGATGAAGCACATTATTGCCTTGAGAAATCCGTTCTGATGACTGCGTATATTTAAACAAAAAGAAAAAAAAGAAGTAAAAAGATGTCTGTATTTTTCTTGAAAATTTTTTATAACAATAAAGTAGACCAGGTTCGTTAGCACAAGAGGCAAGTTGGCATTGCGTTCCATTTATGTATTTATGGCAAAAGAAACAATGGAAAAATTACCGTAAAATATCTCTTTTATAACTTTTTCCTAAGTTTTATTTAAACAAATATTACGATAAAGAAAAGAAAATTCTAATTCAAGAGGAAGAAAGTAAATTTTCGAGCGTTTTAAAATGTCGTGTTAATGTTTTTTAGCTTGAGAAAGAGTAAATCTAAGTGATGTATTATTAGATAAAAGGTTTCTGTATGATATATTATTTTGAGTAATAACAGTAATTTGTTAATAAAACGATCGAAACGTATGTAGAGATGAGGTATATTGACTCGGCAAGCTTAGCTGTTATCGCGCGTGTGTGAATTGTGTGAACACTCAATTACAACTTAACTCTAATTAATATTTCTATATTGAAGCAAGTTACATTAAATAGTTGTTTTTCTGTAATAGCGCATTTTGCTATTTGATTACAAAATAACATTAGAAGAGCTACAATCTTTACCAGGAAATACATACATAACTTGTACTTGCTTCCTCTTGAATCAAAATTTGCTCTTTTTTTATTGTATTTGTTTAAATAAAATTTAGGAAAAAGTTATGAAAGAGATATTTTACGATAATTTTTCCATTGTTTTTTTCGTTATAAATACATAAATGGAACGCAATGCTAATTTACCTCTTGTGTTAACGAAACTCTATTGTTACAAAAAAATTTTCAGGAAAAATATAGATATCTTTTTACTTTCTTGTTCTTTTTCTTCTTTTTTGTTTAAATATCTGCGGTTTGTTTTTTATTTTTTTACGTTTTTATTAATTTAAGTTAATTAATTTTTATTAATTTAGAGTTTGTTGTATAAGCAACTTACCATGACTTATCAATTTACTCCACTATTGTGGCAAGCTTACAAATAAATATTAAAATATTCGTATTTCACTTATTATAAAGAAATTAGGTATATAGTATATAGAACCATTCCCGGCATGAAAATGTAGAGAAAAATTTTCTTTATCATATTAGTATACTATCATAATAATTATTCGTTTAAAAAGTTAAATGCCAAAATTATGAAAACACAGTTTTTCCTAATGTACTATCATTTCTTTCTTCGCTTTTTCAGTATATTACCCTAAATCTAGTAAATTCTAACTAATGGATTTAACAAGTAAAGTTCAATGAGAATTTTAAACATAGTAGTGAAGTGAAAAAAGGGATGTCGTACGATCCCTCGCGTTTCCCGAAAGTGACCTTTGAAAATTCCCTCGGAACCCCGACTTTCCGCGCCCAAGTTTGCCTTCTCACTTCGTCATTGCTCTGCTCTTTGAAACTTCTGTTGAATCGCGCTCCATCCCATTTCTCCACCTCATCTTGAGTGCGCTCTTGAACCTCTTACCCGATCCCGGTTTTTTACTGGTGGCGCTGCCATTACTTCCCTGTTTTCCATCTTGAAATTCCTCCTGGCTAAAAAGTTCGGCTCGTAAAATAAACAAAACTTCGATTCGCTGCTCGAAATCAAGGGCAAAGAGAGAAAATTCAACATTCCTCCGAGATTCCGATGTATGATTGTATATTTATGGAATACGCTGGATATTCTGAAAATTTTGCGTTTGCCACAAACTTCACCGCGCTATCAGAAAATGCAAGACTCGACAATTCTCTTTTTATTTTGCCGCTGCGCTTAAAATTTTCGTTCATCGTTATACTTGTCAAATCCATTAGTAAGAATTTTGCCAAGTTTAGTATAATGCGCTAAAAAATCAACCCAGAAACAGATACATTGCTATAAAGATAAAAGCAGATATTATAGAATACCTGTTTTTAAATTAACATTATTCCGATATAGTGTATATTAAATGTATATTAAGATTTTAAATTTATGCAGAATTCTTTTAAGAAACATGTTAGTTATAACACCCAATTAAAAATCTCCAAAATTTAAATTCAACTTTAGTATCAACAAAAAGTAAGAAGAAGTATGAAAATGAGAAGTTTTAAAAAAGAGAGATATAATACAGAATACGGGTCAAATTTCAGGAACAGTAATAAATAAAGTGCAAAGTTGTTTATTTATGTAAATCGATCGAAATACAGTCAAATATAATTCATATCTTTACTGTACAATGGCATGTAGAAAATAAAATAACGTTTGTACATAAACAATAAACTTAACATTATAACTTAACATTTTAAATTATTATATAAAATAAATATCATTCATAATAGGAACAAAACTATATATTTTTTGTCTATGTTCATGTTTTTGTACTTGAGTAATTTAAAATGGCAGTCTATTTAAAATAAAAATCATTGCATAAGAAATATAATAAAATATGGAAAATTTATTGGATAATTATACTTTTTATAAAAAATAAAAGAAGCTTATAACTTAATCAATATGTCAGAAAATCAGTACATCAATATGTCAGGAAATTCTCTTTTTTATACTGTAGATTGTTGATGTAATATTAATTTATATTATGATGTAAAATAGTTTGCGCCAAAAGCATCGCGTATATTACTTACAACAACTTGTAAGAAAATGAAGTTGACGAAAAAATTTTTCTGATCTCTTATTTTGTTTCTTTATTAGTTTTTGACATTACCAATACGCAATTTTATTGCAATTGTAGAAAATAGCATGTCTTAGATAAGTTTTGGCTGTGGTTGGTTAATCATTATTGTAACAAAATTTGTGAATATAATTTATTACTAAAAAAACACATGTAGAATAGATTGTCCTAAATGAGCCTCTCTTACCTATTCTTCGAGAAAGCCGCGTTTTCCATTTGACGACACTGACTTGAACAGTTGTTCAGAGGTTATGTGAGGTTAAATTGTAACTATGGTACGAAAATAAGAAAGGAATACAAATAAAATTCCACCTGATATTATTTTGGAAGCCATTAAAGCAGTGAAAACACATAATTTATTTACCCGACAAGCTGCATTAGAATTTAATATGAATTATCGTACATTATCGTACAAATCGTTATTGCAAAAAGTCCCAAATATATGATTACTAATCTTCGAACGTGTGACAATCAATCCCAAGTATAGGGTTAATTGTCACATTTTTATAGTTTTATTTAAAATTAAATAACTTATTTGTACGATGATATATTTAAGAATAATATTTTTTTTTAATACCTAAGGGATGTAAGTGTATTTTAATGTACACAATGTTTTAAAATTTTACATCCATTTTTTTTTTAAATCACTAAACAAAAATTGTGACAATTAGTCTCAGTCTCTCCTATAAACATTATGATATATTCCACATATTTTTTACTCTCTATCTTATATTTTCTCTATTTGCATATCTTGATATGATAAACAAAATCTTCTCGTAATCAATAAAGAAATTAAGAATCGCAATTAAACACAACATATTATTCATACAACATTATTGAAAAAATTCTATGAAATATTAAAGCAGGACTGGAATGATTTAAATCAATTGATTAAAATCAGTGATTTAAATCGCGAATTTGATTAAAATTTTAATTGTTAATTTTTATTATGATTTAATTATGCCCAATACTGGCTATGCTGTGCAGTAATTTTACAAAAGAAAGAAGGATATATAGAACATATATGGACATATTTTGTGTATAATTATATATTGTCTCCGAGATTGCTACGTACTGCGACTTCTTTTTTCGGTTCTTGTTTTTTGAAACTTAGAATGTGTTAGGAAACGAAAAGACAGTTAAGTTAGTTTTTATATTTAAGTGTATGCGTTCATCTTCGTGAATAAAAAATTATGTATACAAATTTAAGTATTCAAATATATTCATTAAAAAATAAGTTTTATTTTATTTATAAAAGTTATTGATAAAAATTAGTTTAAAATTAACAAGTTTCACTTGACTATTTTGAATCTTATAGTGTTTGAAATCATTGATTATTTATAATAAATTAAAGTTTAGAAAAAAAAACAACACGTTTATTATTTTGCAATAAAATTTAATTATTTTCTTACTACTAAAAATAATTAACTCGAACAATAAATCTAATTTAAATTAAAAAAATCTGATTTAAATTAAAAAAATCCGATTTAAATTAAAAAATCCGATTTTTTTTATTTTTTTTTATCATGATTTTTTTCAGCCCTGTGTTAAAGATTTTGAGCTTGTAGGAACACAGTTAAAATAATACTGATATCTTTAGAAGCAGTAAAAATAAATAAATATTTGTATCAAAGAAAGCTATCGTCGCACAAGATTCGCTATTTATTAAGGTTTTGCAACAACTGCAATAACTTCCAGCGATTGTCACTTGAATGCAGTGCTTTCTTTAAAAAAATAAGCCTCTATTCCATGTTAGTAACTTATTTCATATTACCAGCTTTTACCCTATTTATCTACTTTACCCCTTTTATTCTTATTAAATACTTATTTATTCCGTTTTCAAAATAAGTCTAATCATGGCTTTTATTTTATTTCAATTTTGATAATATAAAGAACGTGACGGCTATTCTGAAATAATAATGCATTGATAATGCAAATTCGGAGCGTCTCACTTTTGCTGATATTACTATTTATAACGAGGGTAATCCATCATCTCGTTGCAAGAAAACATTATGAACGATATCTATAAATCATGATAGCACATTTAGATCAGCAAGTGTTTTCATGCGAATTCATGTTAGCACGAAAGTATTCGTAAATATCGCGGAAAGTTCTGAACTCGAACTCTATTTGCAGAATGCGTCGGAGGTCGAAGTCCGAAAAACAACGCGTTTAGTTTCAGTAAAAGCAGTCGATCGATTGCAATGGCTTCTGAAAAATGCAACACGCTCCACTCATCTATGCACGTCTAAATAAGTTGCATGCACAGTTAGTATTGCTGGAGTGTTTAACTATTTTTTAATTTGTTTTATGTCTAATTTATTTTACTTACGAATGATATCGATAATAATATTGAATTCTTGAGAATTGAATTCAATAAATGGAACTTTCCGCAAGATTGAGAGATATCTCAAAAATTCATTTTATCATTGATTACCGTTACATTCATTCATTAGTATTCACGGTATTTATTCGGCGAAAAAAATACAGAAAAGAGAGTAAAGAGATACGGCCGTTTTTCACGGATCGCTGATCACGAGATATTTAAAGAAGGATGAGCCACCGCTCAGACGGATCTTGAAATAATATAAATAATATAATAAAATAAATTTGCACTTTGGTTAACACAAAAATGTAATTCACGATTCTGCCGTTTTCGCGCATGCTCTGATGGCTATTATCTGAAAGTCGTTGGTGAAATATAAAAAAGGAAAAGAAATTTGTTCTCGTGCAGGTATTTCTGCCATAATTGAATTTCACACGAGAGGAGTTAGACGTTAATTCACGCTTCGCGCTACGAGAGGAAGAGGAGGAGGCTGCGGCGGCAACGGCAGCAGCGGTGGATCCACTCGTAAGGAGAAAAGGTAGGATCGGCGGGGAGGTAGGATCGACGTTGATTGAAATCCAACGTTCGCTCGTAGACCTGGTTTTATTTTCGAGATCGTCGATGGGAGACCAGGACCTCCCTCGTCAGTACCGAGCGTCGAGAGGAGAAAGGAATTCCATTATCCCAGAGGACCGGATCTCCCTCGGCCAGAAGCAGATTCCCCGTTCCCTTCTACCCTCTCCCTTTTCCTTCCTTCCTTCCTTCTACCAGCCAGCCTCCCGCATCTTCGCGGACAGCCCGCCCGCCGCACGGGATACCTCATTTCCTTTATCCACCAGCCTTTCTCACGACCCCGCGATTTGCACCCGTTGCCGTTGCATCCGCGGAAAGGATGAAAGCAGCCGGCCGACTGCTCTGCTCAAACTCGGCAAATTGCGCGTCCAATTTTTACCGGCGAACGCGATCGACATCGATTTCCTCCATTTCAGGATGTTGAATTCCACGTGAATTGAATTGTAGCGACTGTGCCTTATGAAGGTACGGCAGCCATTTACTAGGAGCGCCCTGATAAAGCCATATCGTGTTTGTTGGATCGGTAGACCGAGAGAATAATGTTCGTGTTGTGTTACGTAATTAATGCGTATAGATGCATACACGTTTATAGACGCAGTTAACATGATAGTAATATACTATCATTATTTAGGTTAATATTATATTTCATTTTGAATTGTATATTTCTTAAGTTATATTAATAAAAATTTTGTTAGTACCCGGGGAAAAAGTCTATATCTAATTATATACAAATAGATAAAATTTTGTAGATATTATTGTATATGGATTTTAATCTGATCTAATTATATATAAATAGATAAAATCATTTCTGTTTATACAATATATAATTATATAAAATACATTTAGCCTTCTATGATATTTGTATTTGTTTATTTCAAAGTCGGTCCTAATCTCAAATATAGTGTGTTTATTTAACGTCGCTTGAAAAAGACGTACAACTAACATGTAATTGTTATTGCGAGGAATATCATCACAGCCTCGGTGGTCGAATTGGTAGGACGCTCGCACGAATTGCTTGAGAATCCGGGTTCGAATCCCGGCTGAGGTGTTATTTTTCGCAATAATTTCTTTACAGATTTTCAGGGAAGGGGGGATACAATAGATGCTTGTTAGCATCAAAATTATTAAATTGTTTATCAATTTAATATGTGAGTCGATTGTTTCCGATGTTGTGCACTGTGTTTCAAGTCAGACGAATTGTCGGCGCGCAGTTCGCATGAGCAGGAAATGTAAAAAGATTCACAAATTATAATTAGGCACCAAGATCCGCCGCAGTGTATACTGCAAGACCGACATTTAGCCTTCTATGATATTTGTATTTGTTTAATTATATAAAAGTTTGTATCAAAAATAATTATATATACTAGTATACTACTCTATAATTATATATAGCGAGAAAACTGAAAGCTATAATTTTATTGATTAGTATCACATTTTAGAATATGACAAAATTATGATAAAAAAAGAAACGGGAAAAAAATTCAGTGTTCCCATTCCAACCAAGCACGATCATCCATCCAAGTTCAAATCATTGCTTGACTACTGTGATTATACAGGAACTAATTTTTCGTAATGATCGATGAACACTGAATGTTAATGGATACCTATGACAGATCTCTTTAATAAATATTGTCAAAAAGATAAAACATGTATAGTTCAAATATATTTTTTTTATACATGAATATAAAACAACAGAGATTTAACTGATTTTTATAATATACCTACACTGAATGTTAACATCATTGATATTAGTGTTCTACATGGAAACAAAAATTAAAATTATGACGGAGTACAAAATATAAAACGAAAGAAAAAAAATAAATTTGTGTTGTTAAATATGTAATTATTTAATTCGACCATGTATATTGATAAAATATAGCCAGAGTTCTACCTTTTACGCATGCGCGCGCGCGCGCGCGTGTGTTTAAATAATAAATAGAATATAGACCGGTATATGAAAACACAACAAATTAAAAATGCGCTAAACCGGTCAAAGCTAGATTTTCGTGCTAATGTTTCTTACGTGAATTTATATACATTTATCAAGTTCAAGTTAAATTTATTCGGCGCGCAGTTTGGTAAACTTCATAAATGTAGGGTAAAGGCAGCGAATATGGAATAGGTTACTAATATGGAATAGGAACTTCTTTTTTAAACAAAGCGTTGCATTCTAATTACTGGAAGCAATTACTTGTTGTAATTATTATCAAACGTGCCATATCAAATAATAAATTCGATGCGACAACGAATTTCTATTAATATAAGCATTTATTTATTTTTGTTGCGTCTGAAAATGTGATAGCAAATGTGATATCTTAAAAAGTGTTCTTACAAGCTGAATGTAAGTTATTTAATGTTTATAGAACATAGATGCTTTTAATAATGTTGCATGAATAATATTATGTCGTTTAATTGCGATTTGTAGTTCTTTATTGAAATGGGAAGAGTTTGTGTGTCATATTAAGATGTGTTGGTAATATGGAATAATTGAATTATTATGGAATAAAGAGTAGATATAATATAATGTTTTTTGTTCTTTTTATAAATAATAAAGAATATTTTTGATGTTAATGTTTATTTTAATAATTTAACGATTTAGGATTTGATTTTATTGTCCATGTTCATAATGTAACTTTATTTATGTGTTGTACAGTACTATATTGTACAGTAAATGTATGATTTTTAACAATTTCGATTTCAATTTACGTAAAAAAATAAATTTGCACTTCATTTTTTATGTTATTTATTATTGTTCCTCAAATTTGATTAGTATTCCATATTACATCCCATTTTTTTACCCTCTTCATTTTCTCATTTTTTACTTTTTTGTAAATACTGAAGTTGGACTTAAATTTCGGAGACTTTCAATTATTGGATGTTATAGCTAAAATGTTGCTTAAAAGTTTTACATTTATTAGAAGCTTTCATATGCATTTGTATCGGAGTAATATTAATTTAAAAATTGATATTCCATATTCGCTGCCTTTACCCTATATAAATTCACATAAAAAACGTTAGCACGAAGATCTAGCTTTGATCGATTTAGCGCAAAAATAAAATTTATTTTTCAATGATATATTTGAATACTTAAATTAATAATTTGCATATATAATATAATTTGCATATATAATATAATTTTATTCACAAAGATGAACTCGTACACTTAAATATAAAAACTAACTTGGTCATCTTTTCGTTTCCTGACACGTTTCTGAATTTCGATTGTACCAAGTTGAACGTTCTAAAAATTTGTTCAGCTGACAAATTATAAATAAAATCATTAACATTTTTATTTCCTCATCATTAACATTATTCAGATGTTTGCTTTCTATCATTCTAAGGTTGATAAATGTAAAGGCGCATGGCAGTCTCGGAGACATTGACACGGAGGCATAGACCAGCATAGCTAGTGTTGGGCACAATTAAATTATAATAAAAATTAATAATTAAAATTTTAATCAAATCTGATTTTTTATCAAAAAAATTATTTCATTAAAATCGTGATTTAAATCGTTAATTTTAATCAATTGATTTAAATCATTCCAGCTCTGATAATTGTGTATAAGAATTAGACAGCACTATAACATTATATGTAATTGTATGGATTATATATAATTATATATATATCTTTATATAATTTTTATATAAACACATATCAAAAAATGAATATAATTTTGCTTGATTCGAGTGGAATTATAAATATTTTGATATAATTACATGTAATCGATAATTATATCTAATTACATATAATAAAATTTATATATATTTAATTATATATCTTATTACATGTAATTATATATAATTATATATAATTATATGTAATATGAAATAATTATAATTAGATATAAACTTTTTCTCGTGTAAATTTGAAATACAATTAATCTTTTTATTAATATTGTGTTCCACTGAAAGAACAATTAATTATTAAGCACGATATACTTCCCAACTAACAGTATTAATATTTATGTGATTGCAACGAGAATTAAATATTAAATTATATATATGTATATACTTCTTCCATATTTTGAGAAAAGTAGATATTTTGCTAGCTATGCCGCCTCGTTTAATGCGTTATCACATTTTCTTGTACCGTCGATATCAGTATGCAAAGTAGCTAAGGTCGTATTTTATACTCCTGAGCATATTTAACGTTTAGCAGCTGTAATCTTTCTTGGCGCTGCCATCAAAGTCTCGTACTATCATTTTCCATTAGTATCATTCCCGATAAAGGAAATCGTGACGAGAATCGAAGATTATCAGTTCCTTACCTTCTAAAAGCCACTGAATAATTCGACGCCTCGCTTTGCCTCGTACTGGCACTCGTTGGATAATTAAAGAAAATCGATCATCCAGCATCCCGTCTGGAATCTTCTGCTGCATTATTCCACATTTGGGGCATCCGATCGGATGACACGATCGAACGGAAAATGTCCGTTAAAAAATAATGATATGTCTCTACTCTCTTCCCTGTGCATTTTATATTTAAACTTTTATGATCCTGCGATACACATGGCACGCGCAATCAGTAATTGTGCATAAAAATGTGGATAATTTTATATATTTCACGATTTAACTCTTTCTCTCTCTCTCTCTCTCTCTTTCAAAATAATTCAGGCACGCGGTATTGACATTATCCGATGTAAACGCACGAGTGTACAGAAAGTCGTACGTGGCGGATTTAAAATCAGAAGACATCGCAGAAGACGTGCACGTGCGCGTCACGGTGATCTACTTTCGCTCACATTTTGAACATTTTAACACCCGCATTGCGCGTTCGAAGAATACTGAAAAATTCACCGAAAATGTAGAATTCGGTCGATCGGTCAAAAGTGCTTTGAGATATCTCGTCGCTTTCCGCATCACTTTCTGGCGTGTTCCACTTTCATGGATATTTTTCACGAAATTCGTGCAACATTGTCATTTTAACACAGGCGGATAAGCAAGCGGCTTTGAATATCAACAGCCGAAGTAACTCGGCAAACATGAGGAAATGCGTCAATTTGCGAGGCACGCGCGAAATGTTTGATCGCAAATTGTTTTGGCAATGTGAATGATTACGTTAAATAACTTTAGGAAGCGGCGAATCAATAAATAACAAGTTCCAAAACCGTTGGTTTACTGAAATATTATTATTAAAGGAAATAATTTTAACAAAATGTTTATACGAATGTTATTCAAATAATTTTATAAAATCGATTTATAAAGTCGACATTTCTGCGGACAATAAATCAAGTCACGTCTGATTTGAAAACAACATATGACTGCATGTAGCGACTTCACATGTGCGTGTAATTTTTATGTGTGAAAAACATGCGTATTTCATTGCGTAATTATATTTAATTCAAAGCAATTTTATTGCATATTAATAATGCAGTTGTATTTATTTGCGACGGCACGAGAATGCGTGCAGCAGATGGCTCGGGCAAATGCGATAGATTCCTTTACGCGGTTTTTTAGCGCAACGCCGATGAAGCTGTAAAACAGCGTTGTTTTCTCTCGCGGTAACTTCTCATAGAGAGACAGATTCCACAACAGGAATTCTCTAGTGCCAACTGCGTCTCCGAATAATTTATGCAATGTTATTTATCACAGCACGTTGACTTTATCAATTAAATCGTATAGAGAAAACAAATCGCTGTATAACCACACATAATAGACCAACCCGCCAGAGTTAATTATTTTAAAGTTGCAGTTAATTATTTAATTAATTATTTAATTAATTATTTATGACTGATTACAGCAAATCAGGATTGGAAGAATCATGATTTTTTTTTTTTAATAAAAAAATCGGATTTTTTTAAATTTAAATCGGATTTTTTAAATTTAAATCAGGTTTTTTTGATTTAAATTAGATTTATTGTTCGAGTTAATTATTTTTTGTAGTAAGAAAATAATTAAATTTTGTTACAAAATAAACATGGTTTTTTACTAAGCTTACTAAACTTTAATTTATTGTAAATAATCAGTGATTTCAAACACTATAGGATTCAAAATAATCAAGTGAAAATCGTTAATTTTAAATTAATTTTTATCAATAACTCTTATGAATAAAATAAAACTTATTTTTTAATGAATATATTTGAATACTTAAATTTATATACATAATTTTTTATTCACGAAGATGAACGCATACACTTAAACATAAAAACTAATTTAGCTATCTTTTCGTTTCCTAACACATTTCTAAGTTTCAAAAAACAAGAACCGAAAAAAGAAACAAAGAAGTCGCAGTACGTAGCAATCTCGGAGACATCAATATATAATTATATACAAAATATTTCCATATATGTTCATATATTCTTTTTTTGTAAAATTATTGCACAGCACAGCCAGTATTGGACATAATTAAATCATAATGAAAATTAACAATTAAAATATTAATCAAATTCGCGATTTAAATCAAATGACTTTTTTGGTAAAAAAATCATTTGATTTAAATCGCGAATTAAATCATTGATTTTAATCAATTGATTTAAATCATTCCAGCCCTGCAGCAAATTAATAATGAATAATTAATACGGTTTTGCAGATAATACGGTTTTTGTTGTACATTGATTCTTATACTTTGAATGTAATTATAATAAAAAATTATAATATAATAGAAAAGTGAAGAGATTATGAAAAAATATTAATAACATTTTTCAATTTTTAATCTAATTTATGTTAATTGATTTGTTTGCACAAGAATCTGATCGAGAATTGCAGCGATCGTAAAAATGTGATCGAAGTAAATGGCTATTTTTTTGTGACAATGTAGAGTATACGTTTTTGCACCTGCAAATCCGTGATTTCCGGTCAAGTGATGTCGCGAGAAAAAGAGATATCGATAAGGAAAATGAGATATCGAAGAGAATGTTTTCATCCTTCAGAGAATGGAGATCAAGAAGGACGAACAGGTGGTTAGAATAAATATGGTAATATTTAGAATACGCGGAGCATTTCGCTTTTGCTCTAACTTTAATTGATGGCATTGCTCCATTCGTGTCACTCTCTTTTCACGATAAAGTATGCATGACGTGCCGCATGATCGATCGAAAGAAATTCCGCTACTAATTAATTCGAAGCGCATTCCTTTGCCGATTACAATTGATTTGCGATGCAATCAATATTGTTGCGCGCATCGTCACAGATTGTATCGCGGAACATCGCATTGATCTTCAAATCTAACTGATATCTGCGATGTAACATTTTTATCGCGTCGCGAGAAGACGATGGAGACGGTCAGATGGAATATATATCGAGCGAAGGTCTTTGCCCCAGGACGCGGCGGTTCGTAGACGGTCGATGGCCAGGGTAACAACCGAAGTAGACGTACTTTCCCCACTCAGGGATATCTACCCTTTTATACAGGCTGGCTCGCACCGAAATTGAGCTCCAGACGAATCGTCTCAGTTTTCCCCGTTCTCGATGTCATGAAATTTCGCGACATTATTAGTAATACACATTATTATACGCGTTATTAATAACACATACTATATTGTATTGCGAATCAACTGAAATCTGTAGTAAATGTGCGTTTATATAATTGATATTCGACAAATTTAATTAAGATAGTAATCTCTCCCGTACCAATAATCGATAGCTCCGACCGCGGCTTCTGTTCTATGGCGACTTTGATGATAACAACGACATAAAAGAAAGGTATTAGGAGACGAGTGTCTCTAATTAAGAAGACCTTTAATCAAACAGTTTCGGCAGGCGACGGTTTCTTGATGACTCGGAGAACTCAAAGGTAAGCTAGATCACAGATCACAGATGCATTAAATTTGATTGAGCATTACTGTATCTTGCTGTTACGCACATGGCCATAACGAAGATAAATAGTTTCGCGAAGTTAACAACTTGCATAACGTTGCTCCGCGAGAAAGAGTGTAATTTTAATGAGATAAAATAAGAATAAGATAAAATGAGACCAAATAATTCTGAAGCAATTTCAAATGTAATTTATTACATGATCATTGTGCAATGTTCAATATTAGTTTACTTATATAGTAACCCGTTCGCTCGGATTATATTTTCTTGCCGATCGTGCCTCTTCGCAGGCTGCTAAATTTAGTTCTCCGGTAGTAGATCATTTTCATCGCACGCTCTGGCTTCCCGTGTGTCTCATAGCATTCACTAGCGCTACGTAACACCGCGTAAACTACCTTCCTTATGCAAACGTAATTTATCACTGCGATAAAAGTCCTCGTGTCTATCCTCGCCATGATGTGTGGACGCTTTTACGCGGGATGACTTTAAAACGACGTGACTGGAAGACGTGAGTGCACGGTCCTGTTGTGTACTCTTGAAACCACTCGTAGGCTAACGAAAGATTATGCATTTTCATCGTCACGAATAAAGATACCGCGATGGAGCACTTTGGCTTCCCGTAACTACGTTGCTGCTATACAACATTACAAAGTCTTGGCAGGATCCTAGAGCTTGCACGTAGACTCGTCATGTTGGAGGCTTAGTTCTGACAACCATCTTTATAAATAGTATACAACAACAAAAAGAGAGAGAGAGAGAGAAAACTGTGATCTTTATACATATTATAATTTATATAACAAATATTTAAATAACATTTCTTTATAGATGTATCTCGCGATTTTCAAGATCTGAAACGTCATAAGATAGTAACGTTACTTTTCCGTCTTGTCACTTTTCCGGCTTTCGGCCGAATACTTGGGCTTTTTGAACGAATCTCCAACTGGTTACTCTGAATTTTAATGACTTTTTTTACAAAGAAATAGCAGTGTAAAGATAAGACGATAAGAATTTTATCAGTACGAGTTTTATTGACATATGCACAATTACATGAGAGAATAGCAATCAACTTTCCTTCAGTTTTGAAAAGGAATATCTGACAATAAGCTTAACCTGAGAATAGTTATTTAATTTTTCTTTTTGTAAACGATCAACTAGGTATTTTTTAGAGTTATTATTAAAGTCACTATTATTAACTATATATTGTATATTATTGATTGTTTCTTTATATTTTATTAATATTCAAAACTATGTATTTACTCAATATTTTTTTAAAAAAGATAAAATAAAAAAATAAGTATGATACTGTGACTTCAGTTTCTCGCTGTTGGGATGTAAAAAAATCCCAGGTGATTACTCTCGTTAATTTCGATGACCTATTTTTTAGAAAAAGCAACAAACTATTGTGCCGAACATTTCCATTATTTTTTTTTTCAAGTCTCAAGTTCTTCTCTACCTCCGACAGAATACTAGTCTGAAGGTGATAACCGTGATAGTAACACAAAGATAAATGGAAGATACAAATATGCGGAACGTGAACAAATACGCTGGGTTTGTCGTTATGAAAGAGTGACGTAGGAGCCCGCGGCGATGGGTTGTGCATCGCTGATCTAGAAAAAACCGGCTGCGCTAATGTCGGTGTAACTCACAGTTTCGTAATTCTCGTCGTTAACAAAGGAGAGCGGCGGCGCGACGACATGCGCCTTCGCCTTGTATCTTGTGAAACGGGCTTCACGAACACCGTCGGTTAGCATGAAAGCACGGTATAAGTATATTAAGCTCGTGACATATGGGACGGCTCGTCGTATTCGGTTGGCGGAACGTGAACGTGAATCACACGGACGATATATATACCTACGAGTGACAACGATAATAAAGCGCGATATCGCTATACGCTATTTCGCGCGTCGCACGATAATACCTGTTTGCACACTGCCAACATCGCCGCGTGCCGTGGCTTTGTATTCGCGAAACAAAAAGAGATTCGCAGCGCCGTGCCGAGCGGCCGGGATGAGGATTTCATCTGCGAAAAGCAAGACGAAACCGAGAAACTGCCGACGGTCACTCATTGACAACGAAATCGTAGAAGGAGAATGGGAAAAATGTTGAAGCTCTTACACACAAATACGATTCACTCGACTTGACTCACCTACCTAATCTAGCGCGATTGCGTCAAGCTTCTTTGAAAACACGTAGGATTTTAATTGCTCGGCATTACGTTTCATATTATCTGTATTAACGGCGGCATTCATAAACACAGCACTATATAATGCTGTTATCTGTATATCTCCGTGTTCGTATTCTCGCGTATGTTTATCCACGTTTCGTGCCAAGCTCGAAGAGACAAGTGTAATTAACGAGTACATCCGACGTTTTGGACCGTGAAAGCCATTGTTAGCTAAATTAAAGAATTTAGAATTTTTTTCTAGAGAAGGATTTCCTACAAATAGGAATTAAGTTTAATTATATGTGAATATGCGAACTTGAATTATAAATTTGTTGTTTTAGGATTTTCCGGATCGTTAATCTATCGATTTCCGGCGCGAATCGGAATTACTTTTTTTAATTAACCATTAATCACTAGACTTTCGTCGGTACTTGCTCGGTTTCAATTACTGCACAGCAAGAGTTCTCTTCTATTCCACGTGTTTCACTCGTTAATCCTCGTACGGGCGAGGGAGGGAAGGGACTAGCTTTTATTTTCTCGAATTTTCGGACACATCCCACGGGCAATTAATATTTTAACCGCCGCACATGCTGGAAATGCAAGCGCAATGTTTACGCTGTTCGTATATAACGACCGCGCCTGTCCGGCCGACCGATTAAAATTCATGGACGGATTCGTACGGTGCGTCGCGAAAGAACGAGCGTAGCAACCGTTATTACCGTGGTTCTCTCGTTTTCAACGTGGGCGGACTTTTTCGCAGACAAGTTTCAAGCACGGTGGAAGTAAGCGTGCACGGCACCGCGAAATTGTCTTAGGCGACTTAGGCGCCGGCTGATTCGCTCTGCATTTAATTATAATATTTCACGGTATATTTTTAAGCGGGATTATGCTGATCTATTGCGCGATTCGTCGCCGACTTTGCACTTAATTCGGAATTACCGCGTACGTCGCAAGTCAAGTCGCATTATCGTTCTGCCGTTAACGATTTGCTATTCCAAATTGCGAAAGTTGCTTTTAATTAATTCATCAAACTGTAAATATAAAACATGAGATGTATCAAGTGTTCAGGCATTTGAATTGCACTAATCTTTTTATTTTCCGTCTTGTTACAGGTAAGTTCTTCCCCTGTTCACAGTCTGATGCGTTTGGGGGTGAGTGATAATTTATATAATTATAGAATAACAATTATAGAATAAACAAGATAGGTCAATGAAACGAGTCTTGTAAGGTGAAAAGGTAGTTACATTAACGTTTTATTTAATTTACAAAATTGATACAAAGATACGTTTCGACTATATTTCGTCTTCCTCGGCCTAATATTATAATTTACGTATTAAAAAGTACGTTAATTATAGAGTAAAATGGAATGAAATAAGTATAATGATATAATGGATAGATGTGTTAATGTCGATGTATTAATTCTAATAAGTTGATTTCAGTGAAATCATTTATCCTACTATAAAACGATCCAAAATTAAGATTGTCAAATATTTAAAATAGTAGATTGTCCATCATTTTTCATTTCAAAGCGAGAAAAAACGGAGTTAATTTGTGAAAAGAATTGATAATGTCCTGTATGTTTTCTGTCTCTATGGTATAGAAATACGTCTGGATAAGTTGCATTGATAAAGATATGTCGGTTTAATAATAGTTATAACGTTATAGTTGTCTAAAAACAAAATTATTTAATTATTTGTTTTAATTGTTATATAATTATGCATATTTTTTATTACATATTGTTTTATATTACAATTGTCACGTACTTATTTTGAACGTGAAATTACGCCAGAATGGTTACGTGATTTCCATCAGACGGAATCCAATGGCTTTCTCGAAAAAGGATTTCGGAACAGTCGCAATTACATACTGAAATTTTTATTTCCTCATTCGAGAGACATTCAAAGCAAAATTAAAATTATACGAAATGCTACATTGTTGAAATTTTCTTATTGCCCTTCCATCCGATTATCTTGCGTGTAACATTCTACGTTGTATACATAATCCAGCGATTCCGAAACATTTTCCTTCTAGTTTGTCATGACGAGCCTCTATTTTCATAAATTTTATGCTCCAACGGTATTTTTGCATGGATGCTCGTGAACGCAGCTCTTGATATCAGAAACCAAGAGAGGAAATTAGTTTCCTGGACTAAGCCTAAAAGCTGCTTACTTTGCTTTACACAATTCTACGGAAAACTTGGAAGAGATTTTAAATATGGAGCGCGTAGAGCGCGCTTCCTTTCCATAAGACAGAGCGAAATTGCGTCATAACGATTTTCCGACATGAATTCCGCAGAGTTGGGATCTGCGATTCTACCTTAGAAGCGATAACGGCTTCTCCGGAATGAGTCACCGCGCTTTGGCGCGTTTTTATCTTCAAGCGAAAACCATATCGCAACGTGGCTCGTTAATGTGCGTTTAAAATGAATGCGCGAATGGAGCGATAAGGTAAAATTACTCATTTAAATTCGCGAAAGAGTTATGCGAAGGTCAATCGACGATCAAAGGTGCGCTGTGGACGATTTTGCGGTGAGCGAGAATAAATAGGAATGTGTTTTTGACCGTTCGTACGAGAGATGCGACCGGTTTCGTGGAGATTTCATGGATTAGAGAGGTTGCGACGATTTCTAGCGGCCAGCTCTCGAGGTCATGAAGTTCAGAGAGGTTCGACCGGTAGCTACTAGCCGCAACATGGACCAATGAGAGGGACAAAACTTGATTCCGCGGGATTACGCTCCTGGATGAAGCTGGGAATTAGCCTGGGAAAGCGTAACGAGCTCGGTCGTTCCGCTAAATGAAATCATGTAGATTGTATCTCGTAGATTTTAGACTGTTCTACTATTAACGGCGCGTCGTTTTTAGAAATTCTCTGAAGAAATTCTCTAAGAACGAAAACTTGTCGAATAATGGGTTTCCTGCGTGAAGGAGAACGTTATATGATTATATTTAACTCGGTGTTGCAAAGAAGCATCTTTTCGATATCTCGAACGTATTTTTTGCTACCAATGAACGTTATTACGAATATTACGCACGAAACGATTTAAGAGATGATTACGTGTCATTAAATGTGCTATCGTGATAACTGGTAGCGCAAGTGTAGCTTGTTTCTCCAAACATAGGGGTCAAGTGAGCATTGTTCGTTCCCCCGATAAATTCGAAACGAACGTAATAAGAGCGGCCGTTAGGTCACGCGACGTGTCGCCATGTGATAATTTATACTGCGTATATCGATGTATAATCACGACGCGCGTTACCGTCGTTTCTTCATATTTTTCTCGGCGTGTCGCGCGGTAGTTACGAGATAAACGTGTTTCGAGTGGCAAGGAGTTTTCCTGATTTCCCGTTCGAGCAATCGCGAAAAGCAGCGTATTTCCTTGATACGTACATACGCTATGTGCCGTTGCGAGATTTATAAATAAAAGCGAGCGCCTTGCGCGCGTCGTTCCTGTGCTTACCGCGTAGCGGTCCGCTATTTTTGCGAAACAAAAGATACAAGATTTATAACAGAGTTTTATATGTAACAGGGGTGAGCTCGCCACGCGGATGAAAGCGCCGCCGGGGGGGTTTTCCCCCGTCGAAATTGTGTAACCATTCGTTTCCTTTTTGTCACGGCTTTATTTTCCTCCTTTCTTTGTGCCAGTCCGCAGCCAGTCGGTGATTCACCCGACGGAAAACGACAGATAATGTAATGTATCGCGCGTAATATGCTCATGTATGTAATAGCATTAATCAAGGGCTATGGTCTACTTGATGCTACAAATGCTTCGAAGCATTCTTTGATTGGTAAATTAATAAAATTCTCTCTTCTGATTGATCAATCAAAGCATTTGTAACTTTAAGCGGACTGCACCTAAAATATGTTTCAATTCATTTTACGAGCTCGAGAAAAATATATGTCGAGTACTTTGTTGCGCGAGAATTGCGAGATTTATATCATTTTTTCCATAAGGTCTCCAATGTTGATCACAAGTTCACTCGTAATATTATGCAGTTCGCAATAGAATAAGTAAACTGAAATAAGCAATCGCGCTTAGTGACTGTCCGACTTACTCGCGGCTGGATTTCACTTAATCTTCTTTTTTCTACGTAATTAACATATTTTTCTCTGAATTTTTCTGATTTCCATGACGAGAGACGAAGCGTAGGATTAAATTGCCTACGTTATCCTCATTCGCGATGTAAATCCTCATCCATGTCGAGATCTCGTTTATTGCGGCGGCCAGTCTATCTAACGGGTGTTCTCTTACGTACGTAACGGCGAATGCTCAATGTCCACGGCACGAATTGCTATTCGTCCCACGGGAATCGTAGCTCCGCAGCGATTATTCATCTTTCGGAAGGCCGGGCACGGAATCCCGATAATCCCGACACGCCAAGGAGCGGACACGCGAACACAATAATTTAGGA
This sequence comes from Cephalotes varians, assembly GCA_037157785.1. NCBI lineage: Eukaryota > Metazoa > Arthropoda > Insecta > Hymenoptera > Formicidae > Cephalotes > Cephalotes varians. The sequence continues at coordinate 267,220 of JANQDE010000013.1, read as the reverse complement.
TCGGGACATTCTTGGTATTGGGGGATGCCGTTGAAAAAGATTGGAAAAATGGCATGTGGGGATACATATAAAAGATATTTCAACCTATCATAAAAAACTTACTGTACAATATTTTAATATTTTGGAGATTAAAGTAAAAAATCCTATATGAAAATGTCCCGATAGTTTATTCTATTAATTATAACGACTGAAATTAGCTAATAGGTATCGCGTAGAATTTTATGCGCTTAGCAATAGTTCTTACAGAATTGACAAAATTTCATATTTTTTGAACAAAATCTATGTCAGTGATATTTCGGAATTTTCCTATCGGTATTTTCCAGAAAAAACCAATAAAATTAAATTTTTTTTATTTAAAAACGATAAAATAAATAGAAAATAGAATAATAGAAAATCTTTTTACACGTTGATTTTCTAAGGCAATTCAAATCTATACTAATAAAAATTTTTAATTTTGTTATTATTTTACGTTTTTTTCATTAAAAATTAATAGAAAAAATTTAGTAACATATATATATTTTTTTCAAAGTTTTTATTTTAAAAATGTATTTCACACATTAATTTGAATTAAAAAATTTTATTTATTTAAGTAGACTTTATTATATAAATTTTTATTATTGTTACAATAATAAGGTTATTATTTTGTTGCTACTGGTTTATTTCATTTTTCTTTATTAATTAAAGCAAAAATATATTTACACAAAATTATATAATCTTAATATTACATATTAGTCACTTTTATAGTTTTTGTAAATTTATTTTATTGAATAAAATCTAAGACAACAAAAATCGTACTTTATCATGGTTTTTTTCAACCATTTATCATGGTTCGATCAATTAACCTTGTAAGTTCTTACTTACGTATTGATCTGTTATCTGTTATTGATTTGTACAGTTCATTTTGTCTTTTAGTTTCTTATGTGCAAATATTACTTACGTTATAGCAATTAAATGATATTAAATGATGTTGATAACAAGTTAATAACAAGTTTTAATTATTGGAAATTTAATACGTATGTAATAATATTTTACGTCACGGAAAAATTTTCTCCCTTCTTCCTTTACTTCATCATATCTTTTAAATTCAGCATATACAATTGAAGAACTCAGTGATCGATCGATACCATTTTTTTTTAAATTATTACAATATTAACAAAAAACTTCTGCAAAGTATATTAGGCGAAATATTTTACGAAAACCATTGAAATATGTAAATATCACTTTTTTGGAGTGGTCCGTCTCTTATACCAAAAGACGTGGAATGTTTGATACATTAAATCCACTCAGAAAATCATTTTCGTCAAAAGTCGACCGGTTTTTGCACCGAGCTCTTCAATTATTTTTACAATATCTTTTCAATCTTTTATCTTTTCAATTACCAAATTTCAATAAAAAAATTTTTATAACGGGTTATTATAACGGATATGTTTTTTTGTTTCAAGTGATATTATTCAAGTGATACTACATTATGATATCAGTAAATAATAATACGTGACGTACAATAATACATAACGTCGTTCTTGACACAGCAGGTAATCCGTGAACATCTTACAAACTTGCGCCATTTCATTGGACTTTCCACAACCCTGAAATGCCATTCGTTTGCTTCATTAGTCTCCTCTGACTCACAGTAGCGCAAACATAAATGAGGAAACGTATCTAGTCTTTGTGACGACTTTGTAGATATCGTGTAGATACGTGTGCGAGAAGTTAGTAACGTGAGGAGTCTTGTCCGTAGATTGAGTTTATCCGAGAAGGTCAAGTTTCGAAGAAAGTCGATTTAAGATATTTCCGATCATTGCTGCGGTGGAAAATGAAAATGGAAACTTTAATCCGCCTTTATCTCGGTCGGAGTTTTTCGAGAAGGATTTTTCTCCCAGATGGAAGTGCTTAAGTACTTAAGCGCACTCGATCCTAGGTATTTTGCTTCTACTTATAAGAAAAATAAGATTTCGAATTCCAATTTGCTTAAATCGATAAATTAGAATGTTAATGACTTTTGAAAGAGCAATCGTCAATTGAGATACGTCATGTATAAAAATATGGCATATTTATATACAAAAATATAATGTATTTATATAGTAGGAAGTATCACTTTACAGTATAATAGAAAGTTATACTTGTGATAATTCTTTCTAGGAACCGTGAATTTTGAATAACGATAATCGCGTTAATGATACGATTAATCCCTTGGAATTATACATTGTAATTACGCACGGGTGCGTTTATCTTTGATGAATCAGCTGTCATATATGGAAGCTCTAATTTCCATTACAATAAAGAGTTAACTTTTGACAAAACGATTATGTTCTCCCTCGTGCGTGTGATAGAAGAAACGAAATTAGTTTTCTTTTTTTTCTTAACAGGCAATTATGCGCGTGTGTTCACATGGGCAACGCTCATAAATTGTTCGGTAGTTTTTAATGGGCTCTCGCTGAGGGATGCGGTAATCCATGCACTGTATTCCGCGTTTGTTCGTCGTTCCTACAGTCCTCGGGGAAGCATTAATTAACGTTAATTAATTTAACATACTTAACGTCAATCCCTTGTCTCGGCTGTGAGGGAACGGCCGATATCCGGACGACGCTTGAATATCCACAGGCCGCTTCTCGATTGTGGTCCAGGCAGCATGCTTGCGCGAAGCTTTAGCCTTCGTATTATCCGCTCGAGCTAATACCCTCGCGATTTCGATGAGTAATCGAGCCGCACAACATGAAAATCCGATACATTGCTATCGATAACCGATCAACTCGCTGTATATTCGAGATAACGTATTTACTCACCTTATTCTAATTTTTAGATTATACATAAATTACATTGAGATAAAAAGATATAGTGATGGCAACTGGCGACAACTATGCAAGTTTCATATGTAGAATTAATGCATATAATTGAATAAATTATCTTATAGTTGCAATAATTATATATATATATATATATATATATATATATATATAATTTATATAATTGTGTAATATAGTTGAGATGTTATTTAATTATTAATTAATAATTCATATACTTAATACATAGTTGAATAAATTATATATTTTATACTCGCAATAATTATATATATAAGACTATATAACATATCTATTTAACTACCAATCAATAATTCACATAGAATTTTCGTAGCACATATACATTATGAGTGTGTGCGTGCGTGCGTATGTGTGTTAATATACATAGTCATTGTAACGTACTGGTTGAATTAATGTATGCTCAGTTATATTACACAGATTATGTAGATTATATAGATTTCATACAAATAAGTTATGATAATTACATTCTTCCAGACAAATATTTTTTAATCTTCATTAAAATTGCTCACCTATATTTACAGTACTTAGATGGATGCAGCAGAGATTTTTCTTATATATTTATTTATTATTATTTTTTTAATTGTTTACTCTTTTTAATCTTTTATTTATTATTGACGTGATTTTTTCTGCTTATGTATGTATTTTAATTATATATATTTTAATTTATTTATCTATTTATATATATATATATATATATATATATATATATATATATATATATATTACTTATTTATTTTTCATCTCTATTTTTTTTGAATTTTTCTGTAATTTTTTTGAGTTTTTGAAAGTTTTTGCCAGCATACTTGATTCTGGGATGAAAGTGTTTCCAATATTTTTCTCTTATTTTTGACATTTTTATATGTATTACGCAGGTTATAAGCTCTAGTTCCTGAGTACTGTAATTCCCATATACATCGGATAGAAAAAAAATCTTTTATGTGTTTATAATATGATTTAATAATTATAGATAATATTATTATATTTTCTTAGTTCATATAACTTATTTATTATTTTCCTTACAACTATAATAGTTGAAGTTGTCCTTAAATTTATATTTGCTGATACTATTTTTTTCTTTGACACATAATGAGTATAGATATAATAATTGTGTAACATGTACAAGGAGTATAGTAATATACTATATATATATATAATTTATACATGAATAAATCAATAATTATATGAAATATAAAATTATTTATAGAGTTTTAAATTTATATTATTTTGTTAATATATATAATTTTCTTGTGATAATTACTAACTCGTATTTAAATTATGATATGACGAAATATTAGGAATCATAAATCGAATATTAGAGAATTATATTTTATAAATTATCAATGTAATTTCAACTTCACGAGTTCGTCTCTTGCCTGCGACCCAAACTCAATCTCATTACACACTATTCTGTGAATCATATTCAGAGAGAGATTGTCATATTTAAAGCTTATATTATGTTCAGCATCACGTTAGGAATTTCGGACATAAAACTTCTATCCAATGACGATACTGCCGCGTAATTTCGTAGTCACTATGGGCTTCCATAGAAAGTTTCCACATAATTTGCGAATGTGAAACTTAGTTTGTGAACACTCTCGGCATATAAAATGTAAAAAATTGACCACAGCGAGGGACAATTTTTAACTTGCAGGTTGTCAA